>JACBKR010001894.1:0-51596 GCA_014218235.1 Colocasia esculenta | reverse complement strand
GAAGCATGAAGTCGACTCTACTGAAACTTCTTTACTGATCCAAGTCAAGTTGTTAGAGGAGCCTCACTTGGTTTAGTGAGGGTGGATGTAGGTCTCCACACAGGAGCCGAACCACCTTAAAAATTTTGCTTGCATTGTATGGGTTGAAGTGCACTGACTACATTGTTTCATCTGATTTTGTCACAGTCTCAACCTCTTAAATTTTAATTGGTCAATATCTATTCACCCCCCCCCCATCTAGATATTCATTCAACACAACACGAACTATATCCAACTTTACTTATTTAACATAACCTCAGGCTTTCTACCTATCCTCACAGGTCACTACAGGATGTGAAAGACTAGTAACTCTAAAGTATGGATCCTCAACTGATGCTCTGATACCATTCTATCATGTCTCGACATTTAATATATTCTATAAATGTCATAACGTGAGTGAATAATAAATTAAAAGTAAATTTGAACTTTTTGAGCAAAAATTGCTCGGGGCTTCACTAAATAAAAATTAATTAACTATCATTCTATAGGTATTACATGATTCTTCCAATTACAACTCAAAGGCTGACGCCGGAAAGGTTGATCACTCAGCCCACAAATCCCAATGTCCCGCCTTCTAGAACTGTAGATTACCTGAGGAAAGTAGGTATGAGCACTGTTTCCCAGTAGTAGGATTATCTCCAAAATCTAGGAATAAAAGTTTACATGAGTCAAGGAATTATGGTACAGAATATAATAAGTACTGAGTACTAGTAACGGTAAATGGTACAAATCAGATCGTAGATGAAATGAACCATGATTATTAAATAGTAACAAGGATGAAATAACATGCCAATGAACTGATATAAAGTGACCATCAGTGAAATAGCAAAGCTTGAGTGTTATGAATAATAGCTCGGAAGAAAATAAAGAAAATGTATGTGTAGAGATGCCCTGTCCACTCCTCAAGCAAGCAATAAACATTCAAGTCTCAACATAATTCATAGAAATGTCAACCAATTAAGAATATAGTGGTGTCATGCCAAAACCCTGGAGATCCATACCACTCTGCACAGATTAAACGAATTCGGTGCTCCTTCTGGGACTAGATCTGCACCATTTGCACTGGCATAATCCTTGAGAGTCCGAAGACCCAAAAGTACGTCATCCCATTTCCATTTCTAATATACATACATGGTACTTGGGCATTAATAGGAGTAAAACAATATCACAGAAAGCAGGGTGTGAGGTAGTTAAATGCTCAAAGATATCCAGAAAGTATAAGAATCAAATTGATGTCCAAGAATAATCCAAAGATGGATGTAGATGATGATTAAATGATTTATCTCAGTGGTATAATAGTTTAGAATCTAAGAAAATGGGAAAGGCAACTTATTTGGACAATAGAAGAGTGTGACAACTTTGATTGAGGAAGAAATGGTTCTTGTTGACAACATAAACTGGTGGTTGTCGACAGTCACAGGTTGGCTATCGACAGCTACTGGTCTATCCTGAACTGTATTATGGAATCTGGCCTCTTGCTGTCAATAGCTATTGGTAGTTGTCGACAGATATGTTATGTCTGTCGACATTCACTAGCGATTCTAGTTTCTGGGTTCTGGAAGCAAGGGTACTTGTCGATAGATAAGTTCTGTCTGTCGATAGCCGCAAGTCTTTGTTCCCATAATGGTTTAAAACTAACTTAAGAGACTCTTCTAAGTGTTTCTACTATTCCATGAATGATCGAACTACATTTTATAGATCTCAAGTACATTTCTTTGCACATCCTTCTTGAAGAAAAGGATAAAACAAAGAGAGAAGATCTTTATAGTATGGGTGGCGTGGGAAAAACTTATGGAAGAAGGGAAATTGCTTATACACAAATCCTTCATAAGAATCTTTTTTAAATCTGGAAAAAAGCTCACTACAAGTGTACATGATCATCAACTAATGACATGAGCTTCAACCAAAGACATGAACAAAGTGAAGAAAAGAATGCATTCACACTCCTAACATTCTTACTGAACACAAGTCAAGGTAATACCGAAAGAGATGATTATCCTCAAGGATTCTAATAGAAGAAGGGAACCAGAGGAAGGAGAGTCCTACAGAACATGGAACAAATAGGAAATATGGGTTATACAATGGAGAGACCATAAGCATGAAAATAAGAAATGGAAGAGAAATCGTAAGGAGGAACCTACTTAGACAAAGAGGAATGCAAATCCTCCTATATTCTAGGTAAGAGGACTGCAATGATAGCAGTGGCAGCACCGCAGCAGCAGCAGCAACAACAACAACAGCAGTTGTAGCAGTAGCAACTGCAAAATAACAACAAGAGGAGTCATAGCAAGTAGTAGCTATAGCAGTAGCAATAGCAAGAGTTGTAGCAATAGCAGCTACAATAGCAACGACAGCCGAACCAGCAATATGGCAGGAATAGGAATGATGAACTGGTGGGTAAACATCACACGAGAATGGTTAAGGAGGAGTTTATATCGATGTCCAAGTTTCATGCATGTATGGCATTAAACCATACACTTGCGCTGTAATATCCTATTATCTTTATAGCACAGCCACGTTTTACAGAGAAGTGTTTACTGCCAACATGTATCATGGCACTTGTAACCCTTTTACACAAGAGGTAAAAGGTCTTATGTAGCCAAGACTACGTAAGCAAAAGTATTTTCTAAAAATGGATTACGTAAATGGGGAATAATTCATCTAACCCTTTGTTCTTATATTTTGTATCCAAATGATGTCCCATCAAGTTGAAATTTCAAACATAATCTAATTGAAAGGTTTTACAAATTATATATGGTTTTTTTAGTTTTAATTTTTGGAATTAATGTTTCATCCAGAAAAAATTACCCCGAAAACTATTGTGTTGACTTAATCTTTATATCCGTGTGTCAATAATTCAAGATATTTATGTTTCTAAGACTAGCACATTTTTCTGGAAATTATGGTGCTTTCGAGTTTTAATTTCGTTAACCGAATTCTGGTGGCGCCTTGTCGTAGTGCGCACATCTGAGACAATATCGGGGTCACTTTACTAACGTAGAAATATCTCTAAAGTAAAGATAATCAGGTTTCTAGTAAATATTTATGTGTTTATGAAAATTAAAATTTTCTAATTTTTTTATATCATATTATTATTTTGGTATTAATTTTTTGGGTGTTACATACCTACAGTTATTACCCGAAGCTATAGGTAGTTTTTGTGTGTAGTGTGTGAACGACCTAATGTAAACAAGTTCTTGTCCTTGAAAGAACATTAACTTTCCGCACCAGTGTTGACACTACCAATAGCGGAGGAAGTTTCGAGGTGTATACTGATGCATCAGGATTCGGCCTTGGCTGTGTGTTGATGCAAACTAGAAAAGTGATATGCTATGCATCCAGGCATTTAAAGAAGCATGGACATAATTATCCTGTATATGACCTGGATCTGGTAGTTGAAGTCTTCACTCTGAAGATATATGGCGTCACTACTTATATGGGGAGAACTTCCTTATATTTTCTGACCATAAAAGTTTGAAATACCTGTATTCTCGGCAGGATTTGAACATGAGACAACAATGTGACGGCCCTGATTATTATACGGTACGGTTATACCAACCCACGTCGGTATAGCAAGAGTCCTCACAGTGGGACATTTACCCAAACGACATACAGCTGAGATACACGCAAATATACACAGTGTAAGCGGAAGTAAAAGACAAATGTCTCCATTCACTCATCATCCACATAAACATACATGAAATCACAATTTAACATAAAAGAATTAAAGGTCCACATAATTAAATTGCTGAAATAGAACCACAAATTGTCCACATTCATACATCCTTTTCATAATACTCTAGTAAAATGTTAAAATTACATACTTATGAAATACACAAATCTCAAGAAACTCCAAAACTAGTCTCCGCGCTCGGAGTCCGTCTCCACCGTCTCCTCCAACGGTGTCGTGTCACCAACTATACCTGTACGCCGAAGCAAGGAGTGAGTCCAAAGACTCAGAAGCAACACTATTCATAACATACACGTACAAGTCCTAGTGGTTTCTACATGCACATTTACAATTGCAACACATGGCATGTTAGTCAATTCAAGTTTCAACCTATCATGAAAGTTTTACAATTTTATACATGGATCATGCTTTCAGATTTCTAAGAATAAAATTCACCTATCACATGCTCTCTATTCATTTACTCATGAAACTTTAATCTTTAAAGAGCTAAGACATGAGAGCTACCAACATGACATTTTTCATACATGAAGGGGAACACAACTAGCAGGATTTCACATGTCCTTAAGTACTTACAAAACCCTTTGTCACATCTTTAGGTTTCTGATTCCACATGGTTTTTTCAATAATTATTCACTGATTTCACATGATTTAGATTTGTCTCACATGGTTTTCAATAATATATTTTCACATCTTTAGTTTCACATTTTCTTTGCACAAGTTCCTCTTTCACATGGTTCACTTTACACATACACATTCACATTGTCACTTACACATTTACACATGGACACATACACTTACACATTCACATTACACATTTTAGGTGCCGTGACCATAGTCCAAACCACCAAAGAAGGACATATACACATCACATTACACATAGACGCCATCTAGGCATTCCAATGGCGACTCTTGGACTGCGCAGACCGGGAGAACAAGTCTCCACCCTAACCAGTGGTACTTGTCCACCTCCAGGATTTCCCCCTAATGCCTTAGGGTCACTTACACATTGAACTTTCTCAGGGGGACTTTTCCCTGATACAGCTCCACTGCCCTCTACGGAAGCAGTGTCACATTGCACAGTTACACATTTACACATTTACCGTTTTACACATGGTTTTACACTTCACACTTTTCATCACATTCACTCTCTCACTCACATGAATATCTCTGTTTTTCCTAACATGGTACTACAGAATTTCAGGAGTTAACACAGGAATTTCACTAATCAAGTTGGTTTTGACAATAACTATCACATCACGATAATATACGTAGATTATCACATTTCACATAAAATACATAACTTCTTGTTTACTGATCCAAATGACCTGAAATTTTAACCACATGCTGTTTTCGGGTTCAAGATCATACACTCAAATTTTCAGATTTTCTGAGCTAAATATAATTTACAGAAATCAAATACCTATTTTGCATGTCCATTCACAACTTAAGTTAACATGGGGTTTAACACATCTTGCAATTTGCCACTTACTGTTTTAAACAGAGGCTACTAATATTACATATTTGGGGAATACAAAATTTCCCTAAATCATACATCTATAGATCAATCACCACAAACCATTTTTGCATGTCTTTCTATTTACCGAACCGAATTATTTGCAACTCATGCAAGCATGGATCAATTTACAAAATTGGGCATACATCTACTGATCTACTAATCTTCATGAACTGACAAAAACCAAGGCATTCAGTCTAATCCTACTCATGAAACATAATTTAACAAGATCATTAACAAGTCATGCTCACAATTCATGGGATACAATATTCCTACATTCACCATCACACACCACATTCATCCACACACCACAATTGACTATATACATAGAGTATAGGATTACCATATATCCTCATCACGGAAACCATACCGAAATTAATGTAAAGGAAGGGCAGAACAGTTCACTGTTCTGTCCAGAGGAACTTGGCGGCGGTCTCTGGCCGCTGACTCAGAGTCAGCGGCATGGCGATGGACGCCAAGCATGATATGGGCGTCCAGGGACCTTGCCGTCAAGCCAGGTCTGTGCAGAAACACAGACCCGACCTCTCAAGATTTGGTGAATGGAGGGTCTAGGACTCGAGGAAAATGTACAAAAATTGCAAAACCACCTAGACTCATACGGGGACATCATGGATAGGTCACTTGCCTTTTAAAATTCCTCCAAAGGATTTAGGGCTCGGTGAAGCTCTCCTTGGGCTGTCCCAAGAAGTGCAGAACTCCCTCCAAATGACTCTTCCTCCGGGCTCCTGGATGATCTCCACGCCAAGGATGGGGGAAGCCTCCTCCTTATCCAGCAACCTCCTTGAAGCAGTAATTTCCGGATCAAGCTTCAGAAGTGGGATTTTTGGGTGGCAAAGTGGGTTTTTTCTCACACTTTCTCCTAGGGTTTTCTTCTCACTTTTCTCCTCTTGCAAGTGAAGGGAGGAGTGGGGAGAGGCCATTTCGGGTTAGACATAAGGAGAGTCTCTCTCCCACTCACCATGCTGATTTGACAGCCTTCAGAGCCGTGGGGACAGTCCCCCAATGGTTGGCTTACCTTGTTTCAGAAGCTTGCAGCTCTGCTGCGCATGCAGGCCAGAGAGATTGGCGTCCATATCGCTGGACGCCAGGATGAGTGTTGGCGTCCATGTCTGGACGCTGACACCACTAAACGGCCTGGGGTTGACGCCAAGATGGCCTTCGGCCAGAACTCTAAATATGCAGAAAACCATGCATACCGTGCATATATACATGCATAGTATACGTATTATATCCATACTATCACATTCAATACATACATTATTTATATTTAATATAAACAATGCACACGTACTCGTACTAATAATACGTACGTAATATGTACATACATACACAAGCACAAATATCACACATAAATACAAATAATGCGACGGAAATTCGAGGGCCTTACACCCTCTCCCCCTTAAAGAAACTTCGTCCTCGAAGTTAGAACGACACTACTCAAACAAAAGGGGATTTCTTCTTCATCGCATCCTCAAGCTCCCACGTAGCCTCCTCACGTGAGAAGTTCCGCCATAGAACTTTCACCGACGCAATACTCTTGTTCCGGAGATGCTGAACCTTCCGGTCAAGAATGGCTACTGGTTGCTCGACATACGAAAGATCTGGCTGGATCTCCACTGGCTCATGACTAATCACATGAGACGGATCTCGACATACTTCCTGAGCATAGATACGTGGAATACCGGGTGAACGCTAGCCAAAGCTGGGGGTAATGCTAGCTCATACGCCACGCTGCCCAAACGTCTGAGAATCTCATATGGGCCAATGAATCTAGGGCTTAGCTTGCTATGCCTGCCAAATCTGACAACTCCACGAGTAGGCGATATCTTCAAGAAGACATGATCGCCAACCTCGAACTCCAAATCCTTTCTTCTGTTGTCGGCATAACTCTTCTGCCTATCCTGTGCCGCAACAAGCCTTTTCCTGATAAGCTGAATCTTATCCGAAGTTTCCTGAACTAACTCCGGTCCGATCAACTGCCTATCACCAGTCTCCTCCAACATAAAGGAGATCTGCAGGGCCTACCATACAACGCCTCGAATGGAGCCATACCAATACTAGCATGAAAGCTGTTGTTGTATGCGAACTCCACAAGAGGTAAATGACGCTCCCAATCGTCCTTCCAATCCAGAACACACGCTCTCAACATATCCTCGAGCGTCTGGATAGTCCTCTCGACTGTCCATCGGTCTGGGGATGAAACGCCGAACTGAGCTTAAGCTCCGAACCTAACGCATCCTGAAGACCCTTCCACAATCTCGAAGTAATCTCGGATCTCGATCCGAAATGATCGACTTCGGCACACCATGCAATCTAATGATACCGCTAACATACAATCTAGCTAAACTCTCTACTGACTGCTTCTTCTTCATAGGCAAGAAATGAGCAGTCTTCGAGAATCTATCTACCACTACCCAAATCGAGTCGTTGCCCCTTCTAGATCGAGGCAAACCCGATACGAAATCCATAGTGACAGCTTCCCACTTCCACACTGGGATATCCATCCTCTGCATAAGGCCGGATGGTCGCTGCCGCTCGGCTTTCACCTGCTGACATACTAGACATCTAGACACATAATCCGCAACATCCTTCTTCATACCGGACCACCAAAATGATCTCTTCAGGTCTTGATACATCTTAGTGTTACCCGGATGAATAGAGAATCGCGATCTATGAGCCTCCGCTAACACATGCTCACGGACATCTACTACATCGGGGACACAAACACGGTGCTGAAATCTAATCACACCGTCCTCATCACGAGCAATGCCCGCCTTACCCACTAATTCTAACAATCTAGGATCGGCTTTCTGCTGCTCAATTACCTCATCCAAGACTGAGGATCTAAGGGATAGCTGGAGCTACAAAAGCCTGACACAACGATGGCTCTAACTCGGTCATAGAGCACGCTGCATCCTCAACATCTTCCAATCCTGCTGAGCGAAGACCTCTTTCTACTAAGAGCATCTGCTACGACATTCGCCTTTCCAGGTGATACTGAAGGTCGAAGTCATAGTCCTTCAAGAACTCAATCCATCTTCTCTGCCTCAGGTTTAATTCCTTTTGGGAGAAAAGATACTTCAAGCTCTTGTGGTCGGTAAACACCTCAAATCTGACACCATAAAGATAGTGCCTCCAGATCTTTAGCGCATGAACCACTGCTGCGAGTTCCAAATCATGAGTCGGATAGTTCTTCTCATGCTCCTTCAACTGACGAGAAGCATAAGCCACTACCCTCTCTTGCTGCATGAGCACACAGCCTAAACCGATCCGAGACGCATCCGTATAGATGGCAAAGCCCTCTAGACCACTAGGCAATACCAATACCGGAGCAGAAGTAAGCTTAGCCTTCAATAGCTGAAAGCTACGCTCACATGCCTCAGACCATACGAACTTCTCACCCTTTCTGGTCAGCTTTGTCAAAGGGGCGGCGATGGATGAGAAACCCTCAATGAATCGCCGATAGTAACCAGCTAACCCAGGAAACTAAATCTCCGAAGGGGTCCTGGGAATCTCCCAATCCATAACTGCCTGGACCTTTGCTGGATCAACTGCAACACCAGCGCCGGAGATAACATGCCCGAGAAAGTGAACCTCGCGCAACCAGAACTCGCACTTGCTGAACTTCGCATACAGCTTGTGCTCACGGAGACCTCTAAGACTAACCTCAATGCTGACGATGTGTGGCCTCATCCGGAGAATAGACCAACACGTCATCAATAAACACTACGACAAAGCTATCTAAATACGGACTAAACACCCGGTTCATGAGATCCATGAACGCTGCAGGGGCGTTGGTCAATCCGAAAGGAAGGACCAAAAACTCATAATGTCCATAACGGGTTCTAAATGCCGTCTTGGACACATCCTCACTCCGAATTCTCAACTGATGATAACCAGATCGCAAGTCAATCTTGGAAAAGACTGATGCTTCTCGCAACTGGTCAAACAGATCATCAATCCGAGGTAAGGGATACCTGTTCTTCACAGTCACTTGGTTCAATTTCCTATAATCAATACACAACCTAAGTGACCCGTCTTTCTTCTTGACGAATAATACAGGTGCGCCCCAAGGGGAAACACTAGGGCGAATGAATCCTTATCGAGCAATTCTTGCAATTGCTTCCTCAACTCGCCAATTCTGCAGGGGCCATCCGATATGGGGCCTTCGAGATAGGAGAGGTGCCTGGAAGCAACTCTATAGTGAACTCTATCTCCCTATCTGGTGGCAATCCAGACAAGTCATCGGGAAAGACATCTGAAACTCCTGCACCACATCGATCTCTGCAAGAGTCAGTGACGAACTAGCATCGGGTACTAGCATAACGCTGGCAAGAAATGCGTCACAACCCTTGTTCACCATGCGCATCGCCTTCATGGCAGAGATAACTAACTTTCCCGCTAAGTTCTTTGGCAAGGGATGAGAGAACTCGTCCTCACCAGGAATGCGGAAAACAATCTTCTTCCTACGACAATCCACTAACGCATAGTGCTCCTCTAGCCAATCCAGACCAAGAATGCAATCATAGTCCTTCATCTTTAGCAAGAAGAAACACCCATCTAGGAATCTATCCTCAATGCACACAGGTAACGACGGAATGCACTTCCTAGTCGATACCGTACCCGCAGGGGTGTGCACAGACAAAGGAACCTCTAACTCCTCAGACTCTATGCTTGACTCTAGGGCTAACTGCCTAGCGAACCGCTCGGAAATGAACGAGTGAGTAGCACCCGTATCAAACAAAACCCGAGCGTGCACACCGAAAAGCAAAACTGTACCTTCGGTGACATGCTCCGCCTGCTCGGCGTCCTCACGAGCTAAAGCAAACACTCGAGCTGGGGCTCGAGGCCTTCCTGGTCTTCCTGTAGCTGGCGCGGCTGCCGCTACTGCTGGTGCTGGCGCTCCACGCTGAGCTCCCTGCTGAAGTCTTGGGCACTCTTTGATCTTGTGGTCGCTGCTTCCACACTTTAAGCATCTACCCGCTACTAACCAGCACTCGGACCCACCATGTGTCTTCCCACAATGGGACACTCTTTCTTCCACCGGGGGAACGTACAGAAGGTACCTGAGAGTTGTTGACTGTCATTGGTTTCTGCGGTGTCTGGTACACCGCTTTCTTCTTATCCTGCCGCTGGAATGTTGCTGCCGCCTCTTCTGCGAAGCCTTCTTCTCCTCCAGATATTGCTCCATTTCTCCCTCCTGTCTGCAGGCAGCGCTGAGGGCCTCGTCTAGCGTGCGGTGGTCAAACGCCACGAGTCTCGTCCGCAGTGATGGCTTGAGTCCCATCACGAACTTCTTGTCTTCCTGCGCTCATCCTCTACGATATGCGGTGCATATTTAGAAAGTTCAGAAAACCTTGCCTCGTATTCCAGGACGGTCATTGATCCTTGCGTCAGGGAAAGGAATTCTTGCTCCATCTTGTCCTGGATATGCTCTGGGACGAACTTGGCTCGAAAGAGCCTCACGAACGCGTCCCACGCCACGTCTACCGCTCCGTCCTCAAAGCGTGTACGTAGTAGGGAGGACCACCATACATCAGCTCTCTCCTGCAATACACCTTCATAAGCACCAACTAACAAATTCTAACTTGACAACTAACATACAGCATAAACTAAAGCATACCTGTAGCATGTAGGTGGCTAATGTCACCTTATCCTCATCAGGACACCTGATAGCTCGGAAGATTTTCTCTGTCTCCTCATCCAGCTTTCTGCCATTAGCGGATCACTCTCCCCCTTAAAAGAGGGTGGGGTCATCCTCTTGAATCGCTCCATGATGGAAGGTCCACCATGGTCCTGAGCTGGGGCCTGAGCCTGCTACATTAACAATAACAATATACAATAAACACAATATCATGCAATTTAAATAGCAAGCTACTAGTTGTTTCATTATTCTACCTGGGCCTCCAACTGGGCTTGGAGTGCTGCCTGGGTATGAGCCTGCGTCTGCATGGCTTGCACCAGACCTTGCATGAATACTCCGTAGTCCACTGGCGGTGGTGGGGGAAGCACAGGACCCTGTGGGGCCGGGGCCTGCTGCTCCGCCCGCTCCTCACGCCTCTGCTCGTCGTCGCGAGCTGGCACACCTCCACGTCGTCCACGGGAAGCCATGGCTGTAATAAAATTTCAGCCACTATTAGAGCTAGGTTACAAGTTTCTAACCATTTTCTTATCTATCTTTCACTTCTTATTAGTGTTTTCTACACATGTGGACATACTTAGCATGCAATGGGGATGATGACTTAGGTATATTCATGTGTAATCTCAACCGGTCGCTCTGATACCAATCTCTGTGACGGCCCTTATTATACTGGTACGGTTATACCAACCCACGTCGGTATAGCAAGAGTCCTCACAGTGGACATTTACCCAAACGATACATACAGCTGAGATACACGCGAATATACAACAGAGTAGTCGGAAGTAAAAGACATTGTCTCCATTCATTCATCATCCACATTAAACATACATGCAATTCGCAATTAACATAAAAGAATTAAAGGTCCACATAATTTAAATTGCTGAAATAGAACCACAAATTGTCCACATTCATACATCCTTTTCATAATACTCTTACAATGTTCAATTACATACTTATAAATACACAAATCTCAAGAAACTCCAAAGCTAGTCTCCGCGCTCGGAGTCCGTCTCCACCGTCTCCTCCAACGGTGTCGTGTCACCAACTATACCTGTACGCCGAAGCAAGGAGTGAGTCCAAGACTCAGCAAGCAACACTATTCATAACATACACGTACAAGTCCTAGTGGTTTCTACATGCACATTTACATTTGCAACACATGGCATGCTAGTCAATTCAAGTTTCAACCTATCATGAAAGTTTTACAATTTTATACATGGATCATGTTTTCAGATTTCTAAGAATAAAATTCACCTATCACATGCTCTCTATTCAATTTACTCATGAAACTTTAATCTTTAAAGAGCTAAGACATGAGAGCTACCAACATGAACATTTTTCATACATGAAGGGGAACACAACTAGCATGGATTTCACATGTCCTTAAGTACTTACAAAACCCTTTTCACATGCTTTAGGTTGCTGATTTCACATGGTTTAACGGCTGTAAACCTATACATGAAAGCTACAATATTGCATAAAACATATCATGTGATCAAACAATCATGCTATCTTGTACCCGTTTTCACCAATTATCCCTAACATGGATTCTAGACATCTTTGCACATAATAACATGATGATAATAAATAAATTCACTGATTTCACATGATTTCAGATTTGTCTCACATGGTTTTCAATAATATATTTTCACATCTTTAGTTTCACATTTTCTTTGCACAAGTTTCCTCTTTCACATGGTTCACTTTACACATACACATTCACATTGTCACTTACACATTTACACATGGACACATACACATTACACATTTCACATTACACATTTTAGGTGCCGTGACACATAGTCAAACCACCAAAGAAGGACATATACACATCACATTACACATAGACGCCATCTAGGCATTCCAATGGCGACTCTTGGACTGCGCAGACCGGGAGAACAAGTCTCCACCCTAACCAGTGGTACTTGTCCACCTCCAGGATTTCCCCCTAATGCCCTTAGGGTCACTTACACATTGAACTTTCTCAGGGGGACTTTTCCCTGATACAGCTCCACTGCCCTCTACGGAAGCAGTGTCACATTGGCACAGTTACACATTTACACATTTACCGTTTTACACATGGTTTTACACTTCACACTTTTCATCACATTCACTCTCTCTCTCACTCACATGAATATCTCTGTTTTTCCTAACATGGTACTACAGAATTTCAGGAGTTTAACACACAGGAATTTCACTAATCAAGTTGGTTCTTGACAATAACTAATCACATCACGATAATATACGTAGATTATCACATTTCACATAAAAATACATAACTTCTTGTTTACTGATCCAATGACCTGAAATTTTAACCACATGCTGTTTTCGGGTTCAAGATCATACACTCAAATTTTCAGATTTTTATGAGCTAAATATAATTTTCAGAAAATCAAATATCTATTTTTGCATGTCATTCACAACTTAAATTAACATGGGGTTTAACACATCTTGCAATTGCCACTTACTGTTTTAAACAGGCTGCTATATACACATAATTTGGGGAATACAAAATTTCCCTAAATCATACATCTATAGATCAATCACACCAACCATTTTTGCATGTCTTTCTATTTATCGAACTGAATTTCATTTGCAACTCATGCAAGCATGGATCAATTTACCAAAATTGGGCATACATCTACTGATCTACTAATCTTCATGAACTGACAAAAACCAAGGCATTCAGTCTAATCCTACTCATGAAACATAAATTTACAAGATCATTAACAGTCATGCTCACAATTCATGGGATACAATATTTCCTACATTCACCATCACACACCATTCATCCACACACCACAATTGACTATATACATGAGTATAGGATTACCATATATCTCTCATCACGGAAACCATACCGAAATTAATGTAAAGGAAGGGCAGAACAGTTCACTGTTCTGTCCAGAGGAACTTGGCGGCGGTCTCTGGCCGCGGACTCAGAGTCAGCGGCATGGCCGATGGACGCCAAGCATGATCTGGCGTCCATGGACCTTGCCGTCAAGCCAGGTCTGTGCAGAAACACAGACCCGACCTCTCAAGATTTGGTGAATGGGAGGGTCTAGGACTCGAGGGAAAATGTACAAAAATTGCAAAACCAACCTAGACTCATACGGGAACATCATGGATAGGTCACTTGCCTTTTAAAATTCCTCCAAAGGATTTAGGGCTCGATGAAGCTCTCCTTGGGCTGTCCCAAGAAGTGCAGAACTCCCTCCAAATGATCTCTTCCTCTGGATCCTGGATGATCTCCACGCCAAGGGGATGTCGCGGAAGCCTCCTCCTTTGATCAGCAACCTCCTTGAAGCAGTAATTTCCGATCAAGCTTCAGAAGTGGGGATTTTTAGGTGGCAAAGTGGGTTTTTCTCACAGCTTTCTCCTAGGTTTTCTTCTCTTGCAGGGTGAAGGGAGGAGTGGGGAGGGCCATTTCGGGTTCAGACATAAGGAGAGTCTCTCTCCCACTCACCATGCTGATTTGACAGCCTTCAGAGCCGTGGGACAGTCCCCCAATGGTTGGCTTACCTTGTTTCAGAAGCTTGCAGCTCTGCTGCGCATGCAGGCCAGAGAGATTGGCGTCCATATCGCTGGACGCCAGTATGAGTGTTGGCGTCCATGTCTGGACCTGACACCAGCTAAACGGCCTGGGGTTGACGCCAAGATGGCCTTCGGCCAGAACTCTGAAATATGCAGAAAACCATGCATACCGTGCATATATACATGCAATATGTATACAGTATTATATCCATACTATCACATTTCAATATGCATTATTTATATTAATATAAACACATGCACACGTACTCGTGCTAATTAATACGTATGTAAATATGTACATACATACACAAGCACAAATATACACACATAAATACATAATGCGACGGAAATTCGAGGGCCTCACAACGAAGGTGGTTGGAGTATCTGAAATTGACTTCACTATCCAGTACCACCAAGAATTTTCTTGAGCAGTCAGTACATTAAGAAATTGTACTCTAGTCACCATGCTTCTACCTGCTCCTTATGGTGTCCGAATGGTAGTAAGCATATGATGAATCATCGTATTCAGTGGAGGGAATCTGTTTGCATTGAGACATGAAACTCTTTTCTGCACTAAGTTTGTCTTATCATGCTCATTTCTGGTCATTAAAGTGTATGCCTCATGAAGACAAAATGAGTACTGATTAGTCCTTTCCTACAAAAGGAATTATAGTGCTCTCTTATATGTAGATAGGTTGATGGGTACTCCCTTTACTTTACTTACTAAGGCATTCTTATTACTTTCCAAATTTGCATAAATTATTGGACTAAATTTAGATAAATGACTTTATGGTCATTGATGAATGTAGTCTATCCTTGAAATGCAAAGAGGTCAAACAATTTTGGACAACCTGAGTTTATACCTTCATTGGAAATATAAACCACTCTAGGTATAAGAATTTGGCAATTTTTTGAAGTACCCTTGAATGATGGACCTTCATTGTCTTCTTCCTCTTCATTCCCTAAGTCTGCATCCTATTCAACACTTGCCTCCTCTTTATTAGTTTCTTCAGATATGTGACTTTCATCAACACTTTTAGTTACTTGGTTGTTTGAGTCATCATCCCCTTTCAAGCCAGAGTTGGCCTTGTAATTACGGGGTTGCGTGCCCCTCAAAACATACAACAAGATATCATACCGTGATGGAAAATATGTGATCGCCACTTAGCATGCTGCCCTAAGTTATAAACAGGGTTTTAAGGCTAACCTACTAGAAAAGGAGGGTGAGAAGGCTACTTACTGGTGTTGCGACGGAGAAGCCCATCACGATACGAAGCTTGTAGCGGCATCCAGTACTGTCGTGTTCTTATATCACGACCGGGAACTTCATTGCCTTCTCAGTAGTGCGGGAGATGAATGGGGGGACCTCCTCCCGTCCTCTAGCCGGCCAGAGGATGAGAGCCCTCCATCTACTCTTCTTTAGGGACTTGCCAAAAAATAGAAACAAGAAAGAAAACCCTTATTAGATGACTTTCAAGTGAAGAATCTACAAAAAGTAAAAGGAAGAAGGGAAAACATGGAGGGAACGAACCTAGGGGTGTTTTGAAAACCCCTAGGGTTACGGAAAACATAGGAATGGAGATGTGCAACTATTTAAAAGAAAATAACAACATGCATGAGAAGTAGAATGAGAGGGAATAAGGAAGAAAATGCCCCAAAAGGGGCGACTCCCTAGCTGGAAGAATGCTCCTTGGGTCGTGCAGCAACCCTTGCAGGTTATGGAAGTCACCCTCCTAGTCGCCAAGCTCCATGGATGAAGAGAATGAAGTGACTTGATGGAGGGAATAGGTGGAAAATGAGAGGAGATGGGAGGTCTACGAGCTAAGGGGAAGCTCTGGTGGATTTTTGCAGCACTTTGTGGTAGCTCTGAGGACTTACCTCATTGTAGAAGAGATGGGTCGCTTATGTAGAGAGGAGAGAGAGTATCCTGTCCTTAAGTGATAATGGCCCATAAAAATAGTAAAAAGCCAAGTAAATATGCATGGCAAGAGTCCTACAAGGTTCTAAGGTGAGATGGAAACTCAAAAACACGGCTAGGGGGTTGGAGAGTGGTGGTGGATGAAGATAGAGCCAAGGAAGGATAGAGGCGAGGTGGTTGCGGAGCAAGCCATGTAGAGCTCTATCGAGACGGGTCGTAAGGATGCGACATGGCTTGTCACAACGGCCACGTGAATGGATATTCATGGACTATCGCGTCGGCCTGGATAGACGCGACACAGATGCTAACGCGACACCACGACCTACCGTGTTAAGGATAATCGATCATTCAAGGATTATAATCGATCAATGACTGGAATGTGATGCCCAAGGTCGTCGCGTTAAGGACTGATGGCTCAAACACTGGAATAAGAACTTTGAAGTGATGTTAGGACAAGATAAGTGTGAAAATTGGGATTAATGGTCTCAAAACTAGGCTAACAAATGGGTTCAAGATGAGTGATCAATTTGGGGCACACTAAGACAACAGAAATTATGGTTCGACTCATAAGCTAGAATTGGGTGTCTACAGATTGCCCCTCCTTGACTTCCACTTTTCAAGGGAGCGAAGCGGAAGCATAGCAGAGGTGTCATGAAATGACGATGAAGCAGAGGTGATGTGGAGTGAGTTTGAAAATATGGGATCCATGGTAAAGAGTGACCCAATCTAACCAACACGCAATAGGAATCTTCTTGAAAGCCCTGAGCTAGCTGCTCAAGCTGAATGCAAGGAGAACACAAGTCTGAACGAGAGGGAGATGATAAAAGGATGATCAACCCCTTGATTAAGAGGTACTCTAGCCGATTGTCCTGTAGGTTTCATTTTGGAGGGACATGTACGTTCCAGACAAGTAACTTTGACTCAAAACTTGGGAGCGGTTCACAACCAAAACAGATCAAAAGAAATTTGGATGAAAATTGAATAGAGAATCCAAACAAGGAAATACTTGGCAAACTGGCAAGAGCAACTCACTCAAAGGTAAACTTTCTGATTCAGAGTGGAATTGGAATTTCTTGTTCTAAACATGAGGAATAGTTAGACATTCACCAAGAGCTCATTATTATCTAAGGAAGAGTCGTGATAGCTCAAAGACCTGCATGATGCATGCTAGGCTAAAAGAAAAGGAAATCATAAAATCAAATGCAAAGAAAGAAGAAAATAGAAAATATGTCAAGGAAAATATTGCTATGCCGAACAAGAATGGGTTGAGAGTCTTCCTACACCACTGTGCAAGACAGAGTCTATCGTCTACGATCTTATCCAACTAAATGGCCTGTCTAGTGATTATCAATGTGCAACTATATCGTCACTGTTTTTGGTGAAGGGGAACTCAGATCCCAGAGCACACTGAGAACCAGTCGGTCCTTAAAATGATATAGTAAGTAAGCTAACATATAGTAATGCAAAAGATAGGGATAGAGAAATCATACTTGTCCTTACTTGTAAAGCTCCATTTTTTTAAGATTTTATAATTTTTGAGTTTTTTTTGTTTTTGAATTTTCTGACAAATGGACAAATGACAACTGCCTAAAAAGCAAGAGGAATATGTTAACACAAGCATAGCACAGAAATCCAAACAAAGCTAATGGAAGCGCAACATGTACCATCTGAAGTAATACATTGAGTCTTTTCAATGTTTGTACAAATGAGAATTGTTATGACAGGCCTAGCCACTGCATCACTGTCGCGACTCCTAGCCAGGTCACGACCTTATTGCATCCTAGAAGGGCATCGCGACCTTAAGGTGACGTCTATGATGGTCACGACTTTACCCGATAGTTCAAAAACACAGTGGCCCATCTCTTCCCCTTTTGCGTGCTCAGAACGTCTTTGATCGCCGGTGACCTAGACCCTCTAGCCCTTATCTCTCTTCTTGCCCTCACTTTCTCTCCCACTCTCTTCCTCTCTTTCTCTCACTATCCCTAGCGATGGAAGGAGGTCACAGTGGAGAGGGGTCCCATGGTGGTGAATGGTCAAAGAGACTGACGGCGCGGAGGTCCCGATGCTGCTAGGAGAGTGTTCCGGCGAGTGAGGAGGTGCCAGAGGTGGAGATGGTGGAGGAGGAAGCGCCGATGATGGATGTGGAGGCGGCGGTGGTAGCCCAAGAAGATGCAATGAAGAAGGTGAGTCCCTAGAGCCCCCCAACTCCTCTTATTTAGTGTAGATTTGGATAGCAAGGCCCCATAGAGGGTGGATGTAGGGTGAAAAGCCCAAGAGAACCACCTCTGGAGAAGGTTTGCTCCAGACGGGGTTTGACTAAGAATGTGACGGCCTACCTCATCATGATAGGGATTGTCACGACAGGATCAGGGGTGCCGACAATGTCACGACATCCCTGTGCATTGCAACAAGGTCGGGAGTCGTGACATTGTCGTGACCTTATTGTCGATGCTACCTTAGCTGAGAGCTCAGAATATAATTATTTTACTGACGGTTGCTTCCTTTCTGTGTATTGCAGGGTGAGCTGAGGGCCAAGGACTCCTGGTTACCTGTACTGGCGGTGTACTTGGCGCTCTCGACATTCCAGAGGGACAGACTGGAGGAGATGGAATTTGGGGAGGTGCTGCACATGGAGAGGATGAGAGCGGATGCCCCATTGACTCTGGCGTTGAAGAGCAGATGGGATAGAAAGGCGACAACCTTCGTTTCCCATAGGGGCACATGATCCCGATTTGGAGGATGTGAGCAAGATCACCAGCCTGAGGGTATATAGCCGCCCGGTGAGTGGGTTTACATACCCCTGATGTAGGGAGTTGCCTCAAAGGTTGCTGGGTCTTACTATCAGCCGTAGATCTTCCTTAGTCCTAGGGTAGACCTACAGGACAGCCTAGGGCTAAGCCAGATTGGTCGGGAGGTAGCAGAGACACTGGATGAGCAATTAGATAGGCTGGTTAGGGGGTGCTGGGAGACCCTAGCCATTGAGCCTAGAGCTCAGGCGGATTTTGACTTGCGTCACTTCCTCACCTTCTTCCTTGGTAGACTATTGTTTGCCATGGGGGGCGATGTGGTCCATTGTCATTTCCTACCACTGCTGGAGGACCTAGACCGGCTAGAAGATTATGTCTGTGGTGCCGCACTTCTGGCGCACCAGTTTGACAGTCTAGGGGTGCTGACCGACAGACGGCGATCAATGGCTTCTTCCCCTTCCTTCAGGTACTTCTACTTCTTCCCCCCTTTCATTCATGAACTTCAAACTTCCATATATGTGATCTAATCATGTGCTCCTCTTGCAGGTTTGGACCTACCTTCACCTGCCAGTCCTAGGGTGGGGATGTTGGAGCGATTGGGCCTAGTGCCCCTGGCGAGACTTTGGGTGCCGTGCCGAGACACGCACCCCTTGGAGGAGCAGCTAGCATCCATCGAGGATGCCATGGACGTCTATGCTCAGCTGGATGTAAGTGCTAACCACTTCCTTAGTCCCTAGCTGATTTCCTTAAATGCTTTAGGTGACTGACAAGATTTGTCCTTTGTTGTGCAAGTGGTGTGGCAGTCGTATCAGGAGGAGGGAGATAAGAGAAAGACCTGGTTGGAGCGGGCCCGCCCCTACTTTGTTAGGGCAACGTGGGTGCATGCTCTCAAGCTGGTGCTTCCCCTCCATCTGCACTTGACTCAGAGGGTGCTCGACCTATGTTAGAGTGTTGTGGAGTTCCCAAGCTGAGGCAAGACACCTAACCTGGTCGGAGCTTTAGGGGACTCCACGACACGACTGAGTGGCGTGAGAGGGCCCAGGAGCAGATAGCGAACTTAGAGCACCGAGGGTGCCAAGTCACGTCTGACGTGCAGACCAATGAGGTGTACCCGCAGTCCTTCACCTTGACATATAGGTCGAAGGTCTGTAAGGGTACCCAACCACAGGTAAAATCTTGAACTTGACCCTATGGAATCTTCTATTTAAGCTAGATCTGACATGATTCGATGTTATGCAAAAGGATGTGACTAGACAGATAGCATCACTCCAGGCCCCGCTACACTGCGCCGTGTAGGACCGGACATTGCCAAGAGGGAGGCACATCAGCTGGTAAGTACCTACTCAGACTTTGGTAAATACAATTTTATTTAGTTTAAAGATGTTGACAAGTGCTTCATGTGCAGTGTGTAGAGCTGGGGAGACTGAGGATGTCACTGGCGGGTGCATCCTCGTCCCAAGCAACAAATGTGGATCTTCAATCTAATCTCACCGATCAGCTGGCGGGTGTCCTTAGGAGGGCAATGGAGGCGGAGGTGACATTGGAGGAGAGGGTAAGTGTGACATGAACCTGGTCACTTTTTAATTAGAGATTGCATCCTGACATGAGGTGACACAGGTTGTAGAGCTGAGGACCGCTATCGCCCAAGAGAGCAACTAGCGTGAGTAGGCCATGCTCCGACGGTAGCGATGACTTAGTGGCACCTCTAGGCAAAGATGGAGATGGCACAAGTAGGGGAGCTGCCCCGGGAGTTGGCGACACTGCGAGTGTAGGGGTCTATAGTGGACCAGGTGGAGCTGACCCAACTGCGTGCTGAGACATCCACGCAACAGATCGGCATCGATGAGCTCTGGAGCTTGGTGACAACATTCGGCCAAAGCCAGAGTAGGAGCAAGAGCAGAGAGAGTGGCACCTCGGTGAGGCAGTATTTGGCAGGTTCCATCAGCTGCCGGAGGAATGAGGAGGAGGAGAGGTGCCGAGAGGGGGAGACGAGCACTCGAGCGTGCACGGAGGTGGTGAGATGACACCTCTGCCCGAGAGGCATGAGGGGTCCGGGAGAGTGGTGGTGGACAATGAGGAGCTTATGAGCCACCTCCCCCTTATATTATACATGATGTTTATATTAGTGCAGTTCATTTGCTTTTGTGCCAATGATGAAATGTATTGATTGGAGTGTGATTGACATGAGTGAGGAGTGAGATTTTAGAGAGACATTGAGATTTTATTGCTTTGTTTGGATTCTTTAGAAATATCTTTTTTTTTGGGGGGGGGTTGAAAATATCCATTTTTATGGATTTTTAGATTTTATTAAATATCTAAAAATTCTTTTTTTGGGATTTTGAAAGTAACTATTTTTTTTTTGGATTTTAAATAACGCCTAAAGCTGACGTTAGCCCTTCCTAAGAAAGACACGGGAGATGGAAGGTACTCACCCTTGCTACTATAGTGCTAAAGTAAGATCAAACTACTGGCCAGGGTCCCCATTCATTCTCTTTTCATTGACAACCACTAAAAGGTCGGATGTGCATTAAGATGGTGGCGTCCAGTAGACGGTTGTCCCTAGCTTGTGGTGCCACTACAAAGACCATACTTGGGAGACGGTTCAACTTTATAGGGAGAAGGGGAAGAAAAATTGGAGGTTAAGTCTTAGTGCAGGTCTCAAAGGACCAACATGTTTAGTTTCCTTCCATTGTACGCCCTTTAGAGATTCAATCTGTTGTGCAAGGACTTTAGGTCATTTCATATATATATATATACTATATATATTATTATCTATTTACTTTTTTTTTCTTGGGGCATGCGTACGACAGGGCTCAAGGGCATCCCGTGGGAAACTGTACTACCACTCTTTGCCATGCCCCTATTCCTTATATCACTTTCATTTGTTCCTCTTTCTCTTTTTTTTTTTTTTTTTTGCTTTTCTCTTGCAGCCATGATTGATCATCCCTATTTAAGACTTCCTCTCATCAAGATGTGCTTAGGTTGGTCGCCATGCCCAGATAGCCCCTTTTTTGTCCTACACTTTGACTGAGTAAAGAAGAGAACAACTTTTGCACCTCCTAGGTCTGGCCTAAGTAGCAACTGTGATTTCTAGATGAACTGACTATAGTTGCCATGTGAGTGTGTGATGATCATTGCTTAAAGTGGCCTTCATGACAAGGGAATGAATGTCGGACTCCTGGCGTTGAGTAATCTCTAGCCTGAGTGTTGCAAAAGTAAATAAACCTATGACTGACTCAACTACCCTGGTTGTGAACTGAGATGACTCTCTTTGATGTTTTATTTGTGTTCAAACAAATATTTGCATCGTTATTTAGTGCAGACCCCTTTATTGAAAGAACTGTATGCCTTAGTATTTGAACTTTGAATTTAGTTGATGGCTCACTTGCAGGAAATGGTGAAAAGTAGGGGTGGCAAGAATTGGGGTCATCTCAACACAAACAAGAGGGAGACAAGACTCTACATGAAGATGAGGATAACAACCCTCAAACAAAAAGATTTACAAAGAAGGGGAAGAATGTTAGTGAGGTCTAAAGCCTCGAAAACAGGGGACAAAGGGTGAAAACCCTGAGTAGGTGGGGAAGGAGGAATTGGGTCAAACTCAATATCAGAGGGGCTAGAAGAATGAATTGAAAAATGGAAGGTGAATCAGAGGTGGAAGTGGAAGGACGGGAATCGGGAACAAAATTAGACGTCCCTGGAAGATGTGGACCCAACCTACAGTTAGGCGACTCCGGTGGAAGAGGAACAGAAGAATTCTGAGCACTAGGAAGATGGTCAAGTGACTCAGGTGGATGTGAAAAGAAAACCTGAGAGACCAGAGGGTTATCGGGTGGCTCATGAGAAAAAGGTGGTGAGGGTCCAAAGACTGTAGAGGAGTGGGAGGGGTAGGATGTGGCACCAGCCCAGAATTAAGAGATCGGGCGCGTCCTCTGGGAACAAGATTGACCAGAATGAACATCATTGAGAGATCAATGTAGCACCCTGGAAAATTCAGTATTTAAAATTTTGAAATAAATGAGAATAAATAATTTCCCTAATATCGAAATATTAAGAACATACGTACCATTAACGTATGTACAAGAAACCATCGGAAAATTCTGTAAAAATAGTTGTTCAACACTAAATAAATTCCTAAAACATTTCATGAAGAAGTTCGTGCAATGGAAAATCCAATTGGCCAAGTTTACAACGCATTGTGACTAATTATCCTAATTAGGAAATAAAGTCGAAAAACTGTTATCATGGGAATATAACATGATCATAAATTAAATAAATATGTGGGAGAGACTTCCAACATCATGTATTGATGACCCATTATCAAAATTGGGCAAATGAACAACTTTTGGCCCAAGAATAAAATGAAGCAAGAAAATACCCCAGAAATTTGTGACCCTAATTGAGAAAAAATAGGAAGAGGTAATTAGGGCAAATCCTAATGCAATTAGCCTTTCATGGCATCCCAAATTTGTGCCTAGCCATGGTATGGGATTGCCTAAAGCCTCACACACTCTAGTGGGGTGAGAAATCATCAAAAATAGGAAGTGCTAACCCAAACCGCAACCTTCCTTCGCCCAATGGGACTCCTAAAAACCCTAGATGCATATATACTTATCAAGAACCTTGGGGATGAGTTTACCAATCGTTGGGGTCGTGGGTAGCAGCTCTTGAGCACCAGAGGTGGAGGAAAATGCCAAAAAATGTAGCTCTTCTTCCCAGCTGCGTCTGCATCGATATGTGCAGAGAGCCTTCCTAGATTCGACCAAAGGTGAGTCAAACCTTGACCAACCATGCAAGGCTTATACCCCTGGAAAGAGGGTTGAGTCTAGTTTTTAATGGCACTAGTTTGCCCAATTTTCTTCCAATGAATCGAGAGTATTAAGTGTTCTCCTCTAAGGGGTCTGAGTGAGGGCTTTTGGAGGACGAGTCTTATTCAACTCAAAAAGTAGGTGATCTCGGGCCAAACTTAAGCAAAACCTATATCAATGTGTAGCGCATCAAGTCTACTTTCACGTGCATGCGTTTCCCCAATTTTTATGAGTTTACATGTGAGACCTGAATTTTTGTTCATTTTATATTATGTGCATGTGGTATGTATTGTTATTGTACATAGTGTGTGTATTAATTTTGTGCGTATTATAAATATTAAATTACTCATGTGCATATGTATGTATATAGGTATATTATAATATATATTTAATTATGTGGATATAGTAATTAGCTAATTTTGTACATATGTACTTATTTAAATCCTATGCATATTGTATTTAAGTAATGTTGTGCATATAATATGAAATTTTCTATACATCTTGTAGGTATATAAGAGTTTATTTCTATGCATGTAATAGATTTAAATGTGCAAGTATTATCTATTATTGATGTACATATTATATTTTTATTCTATGCATATGATATCTATTTATTTCTGTTCACATTAAATTGTTTGTGATGTAATTGTGCATATGTTTTATGTACTTCTATGTTCTGGCCGAAACGCCAGTTCACGTCAACATGCATGCCGTTGATTGCATGGCCAGAAGAGGTTGACGTCCAGATCGATGGACGTTGACTCTATATTGGCGGAAACAAAGTTGATGCCTGTTTCCCAGTTTTATTGCGATTTTAGATTTGGAAATGGTTGTGTTTCCTCGGTTCTTGTTTAGGAAACCTATCCTTAATGGCAAGAACCCTAACCTAATGCGTACCAACCTACCTAGCTCTATCAAATCATCCTGTTTTGGCCGAGGATAAGTCTTTTTGGCTTTTGGAGAACCTAGGGTTCTGTGGGAAAAACCCAATCTTTAGAGAGCTGGATCCATTGATTGGAGGAGGCTTCGGGCGATCTACATCTACTAGAAGATACACCAACCATGAGGAAGCATCCCAACTTCGAGGATCGATCTACATCAGCAGAAGGACCAGATTTAGCAAGATTTTGTGAACCTTCTTGGCTTGGCCGAGGAGGGCTTCATCGATGAATTTAGGCCTTTATAGATTATTTTCAGGCAAGTGATCTAGGATTACATCCCTACCCATATCCTTTAGGTCTTAGGTATTTTTTTCTGGATTTTTATTCGAGTCCTGAAACCCCAATTCTCATGTATTTTTGCGTTCTGCCTGCACTTCTGCAGACAGGAGGTTGGCGGCCACTTGTGTGCCACCAAGTTCTTGTGTTAGTGGCAACATCGAGTAGTGTCGTAACCATTGTTGGCGGCAACCTGTGCCTCCAAGTTCTTCAGGTTCTATATAAATGTGAACTTGATCTATGTGCTATGGTTTTCGAAATTATGGTGTCTGTGCATTCTGTAAATTTTACGTTTAGTCAAGTATGGTCAATAGGTCATGTCATGAGGATATTTCGAATTTCTATACATAGTGTTAATTATTGAAATTTCTATATTATTGAGATAAGCATGATTTACCTATGTTTAATGCTAAATAATTAGATTTGTCATATGTTAGGGTTTTAGATATTTTATATGATCATATGATGACTGTTTTTAGATTTTTGAACTATTAAGCATGACTGTTTTGATGTAAACCATGTGTTAATGAATTTCTTGATAAATAGACCTGAAATCTGTCTTAATTATTAAAAATTATATTTACTGTTCGGAAAAATCTATAAAATTAGGTATGTGATATACTAAATGTATGCAACCTGTGATAATGATTTGACATTGATATGACAACAGTAGAGTACTGTTTATATCATATTAAGGATAATTGATTATAATGAGATGTTAGCTTTATCATGTGAAATTCATTGTGTAGCAGCATATTAGGACTCTGTTATAATTCATTTATCATTGTTAAACAGCATGATTAAGTTCGGTAATATGAAATGTGAATGTTATTCAAAGTGCATGTGAAAAGGGATTAAAGTGAGTATATAAGTGAGTAAAACAATGTGATAAAATGTGAAATGTAAAATGAGCCGAGATTGACACTGCTACCATAGAGGTCTGAGAGTCGTACTATAGTAAAGTCCCTATAGGAAGGCTCAACATATAAGTGATATCGTTAGGGCATTAGGATGAAATCCTAGGGGTGGACAAGTACCACTGGATAGGGTGGAGAGGGCTTCTCTCGGTCTGTGCAGTTAACCAAGGTCGTCACTAGTTTGCTAGGTGGCAGATGTGTGTTAAGTGAAGTGTATGTCCTATGTGCTATGTGCTATGTGATAAGTGTATGTGTTTCCTCTAGATGGTAGTTAGGACTATGGTCACGGCAAATTAAGTGTAAAAAGGTAAATGTGAATGTGGCATGTGGTAGTGTAAGTGACTGACATGTGGTAAGTGAAAATGCAAATGAAAACTATGTGAAAAATGTGTGAAATCATGTGTAAGTGAAAGTAAAGGTTAATGAGAAGAAATACATGTGTGAAAGCCAAGGTAAACATGCATGTATTCATATCATTCATGTGTTAATACGTTAAAGGCAATATCATGTTAGTATCATGTTATATAGTTTAATGACATCCATTGTACTAGTGTTATGTGATATGTGTAATGTGAAAGGTGAATATGTGTAGTATAGTATGAATGTGAACATGTGAATATGATAATTTTACATTAAAACAGCAAGTTAAATGTATGAAAAAGTGTTATATTTGCATGTGAAATTTGTTTGTTAGATATCATGCTAGGATTGATAGTACCTGTACACATTTCCATGATTTAAAATTGCAGACTTATGAATGATTTAAAGAAAGTTGAAACCATGAATCATGTGATATGTTATGTGTAGAAAGCATGCTATAGGTCATTCCTGGATATTTGATTATGTTAAGAATATAATGATATCAATTATTGTTTGCAATATAAATCTAGTTAATGATCATGTATAGAAAGCATGTGTAGGTGTATGATTATCCATGATTTAGAATGAGCATGTGTTAGTCTGAAGCAGGGTGTCCTATTGTTAATAGTTTATCATGTGTATGATATGTATAAGGTTGTGTCCTTAGATTACTTGTTGGGTCTTTAGACTCATACTTGCTTCGGCGTACAGGTGAGACAGGTGTCCCCGTACTTGAGGAGGGCTTAGCGAAGAGCGACTTCAAGAGCGAGGAGTAGTTACTTGTAGAAGATTTCTTCGTATTTATTTTCTTTCCATAGTATGTAAAAGATGTTATTTATGGACAATGTCATAATGTATTCATTTTGGAATTGTAATAATGTGGACTTTGTTATTTACATTTTTTATATAGACTGTGGAATGATGTATGATGATGGAATAAGATGAGTTATTTCTTATCCTGCTGTACTCATTTGTTATTCATGTACATATAGACCATCTTTAGTGTTGGGTTTAATATCCCACTGTAATGACGCCCTTTGTACCGACGGGGATTGGTATAATTGTACCAGTATGAAGAGGGTCATTACATTACATCGAGTATTAAGCATTCTGCCAAGTCGTGCATGTTAATGGCTTTTTACATCTGTCATTTTCTCATGCATTCTGAGGCCAAATCTCATAAAACAAAAGCCATAGTTTCTTTCTACTCCTTGTTTCCACGTGTTTCATGTTTACACTTTTGTCCTAAGTGCCCTAGATCAGGGATATAAGCGTTGCATGCATCGTGTGTAGTTTTCTACGTTTTCAAGCAAGAACCCAAAACACGACGAGACCAGACGTCGCTTTCTTACATGCATGAGCAAACATACAAGTTTGTCGCATTCATCTAAAACACGACTGCATGATGCGTCTCAATTTCGACCCGTGACATGATGTTCTGACGTATTAAACTGTGCGCCGTGTAGTTTTCCCGCCCATGAATGCGACGTAGGAGGACATCACGATTTATACCATTTTCCCGCTCGTGGTTTCAATCCTGTTTTTATATTATTATTTTGAAATCATCTCTTGAACACGACGTGTCGATTACATCACGATTCAGATGATGGCGACACGCTTCCTGTCGCGATTGAGCGAGACAGAGGGAACGTCGCGATTTTCACATGAAGGCGATGGTCAAGACCGTCGCAATTTGAGTCTTTACAGATTACTCTGTTTCAACTGTACACTGTCTTCTGAATGCGATGACTGTGTCTTCGTGGATTTGAAGGCCTTCCTAAGACCTGTTTTACATGGTCTAGAGTTTAAGGGTTGCATGTCTTGGTTTTGATTAATGCATGAAGTCTGTTCAGTGGCTTAAAAGTGGTCAACCCATGAAAAAGCCATAACTATGAATGTTTATTCTAATTGCTCTTAATGTATGACCTAATCTGGCACACTATTAGTTGTTCATCTTATTGCTCTAAGCTTGTTATAGTGAACAAATGCTACATAAATCTGCAATTCATATCAAGTTAAATGCATAGTTTCATCTCACATCATCATGTTATTGCTTTTTCGCATGTGTTGTGACCGATGGATTGTAGATTGAGACACGTACTTCACTACACACTTGCACATATAGGCAGCCCTTTCTTGGGGATTGAAAACTCACGGCCGTCATTCTGTATCGATGGTCTAGTGACCTTTCTCTCAAGACCCCCGTAAATCTCCGTACTCTGTGGATTCCCACATGGAGACGAGTTGGTTGTAACATTGAAGTTCTCTGGAGATAGCATGTACTTCCTTTCTTCTCTTATTCTCGTGAGAGTGATTCATAACCCTAACTTAAGCCTTAATGTAAAGAGTGAACTAAAGTATAAATTGCGCTGTTATCTTGCCAAAGTTATCTTTTGACTATAGTTATCATGAGATCATGTTCACATGACTTGCTGCCTATTAACATCATCATCATCTTGAACATGACATTACAATTACTTACATCTTGAAACCCTTATTGGCCATTAATGACTATGGATATCTACATTTAAAAATAGTGAGATGCTGATCCGACACAGTGAGTGTCCAAGGGCTCCAGTCTAGCCCCAATGACGGAGAGTCATAAATATAACGTTAACCATGGGGTATAATGATTATTGGCATTGCATCTGTGCTGGGAGTACTTCCGTGTTGAATGCTAGATACATAACCACATACAGGTGTCCTAGTGTGCATTTCAAGGTGGAGCTTTCCTTGGTGTACATTAGTGTCTTCGTGCTTGATTACTGTTACATGATAGTGCTCATGCTTGCTTGCTTGCGTGATATGGCCATCCTACAATTATTGCAATTTAAATGATATCTTGTGTGCTTGTTACATAACACTCGATGAAAACTCTTGCTCATTATAGCAATTCTAGATCTTGCTCAATCATGATCATTCCATCTAGCTTGTTCATGTATCATGATTAATGAGTTTATTCGTACATGCATATCTTGATCATCGTGCTTACCTAGTTCTAAATTGCTAATACTTATATCATTGCCCACACATTGAGATATAACTCTACTGGGCTAGTTTGTTCATTCCTACTTTTAACCATTCTAGGTGACTATGAAGTACAAGAAGAGAGCAAGTCGAGGAAGGGAATGCGTCCGAGTGATGAGCGTCCCAACACATGTGTTTATCCTTAGGTACATTGAGAGTAGATTCATGTAGTAGGTAGTGAGGAACTATGTACTTTTCCTTTATTGAGTCTTAGTCCTGTTACTCAATATTTAAAGAGTTGTTGTAACGACCCGACCTCCGGACCCCCGCCAGGGACCCTAAAGATTGTGCCACCACCCACGGATCTGAAGACCCAGAAGGGGTAGAATTTAGTCCAGTGAGATAAGCAATGAATTCAAATAACTATAACAAGAAAGTATGTACATTAATAAGGAAATTATGTACAACATCTCGAAATAAAAAGTACAGGTATAGAAAGAAATGTGCAATCTTTAAGGGGCATACCCGAGGACTTGCAAAAGGCAACTCTTAATTCACACAGTATAAGAGTGATCACGCTCAAAACTCACACTGCTGGCAACGCAGGCGGAAACTGCTACCTAAACTGTCCGGAAATGAACTCCTGTGACAACGAGTCCCTTCCTAAAGAAAGTAGGGTGTGAGCACGGCCCCAGTAGGGATAACCAGTCCCTACCAGCCAGAGCAGCAAGAACTTGAACGAAAAGTGGAAGCAACTATTCTAGAAAGTAGTAAAGCGAGAATCACCTACTGCAGAGTACTACAAAGTAGCAGAACAGAGTAACTCCATGACCCCAACCAAGGTTGGGCCAGACGTGACTCCGGCAGAGAAACAACGGGAGTCAGACATGATGCGGAAGCAGCTCTCGGCACGCACCTGCCGAGACAAGAAGCTCACAGAACACCAGAGCAACCACGTGATACCCAAGTCTTACGATGCAAGCACAACCATCCCAGACCTCCACGTGGTCTGGAAGGTTGTAGACAGGTGTCGCTACGAACGACACCGAGCAACCACGTGAAAGGACGTCTCACTAAAAGCACGGCCTCAGACCTGCACAAGGCGAGGGCCACAAGCAGAAACACCTGGACCCCGGACAGCCACGAGGTCAAGAATGACACACGCGGTGATACCACAGATAGCACAAGGAACAGATACGGAAACAACAATGAGTGCCTGCACAAGGCACCACGAGATCATGGAAACCGCCATAAGCACAGGCAAACAAGGCCAGACTGACAACACCCACGGAAGCTAGACACTGTGAGGCTACACCACCGGCAGGCTAGGGCAACGAGAACACTTGGAAACAACTTGAAAGGAAACATCGTTACAACAAAGCAACCAAGCCACCGCCACTGGTAGCTAAGAGGAGGACACACCGGCCACTCCTCTGCTTTCCAGCCACTGGCTCCTACCTAAAATCTCCCTGGAAGAGTGAGGCTAGTGAACCACCACAGAGGACACAATACACGCACCACCACAGCCCGGCCGAGTTGCGGCCCCACGCCTGACACCATGACGTGGCTTCGGAACCAACGTCGAAAAAGGCAGTGAGAAAGGACTAGCTAATCTGCGCCAGAAGAACAACCAAACCACCTCGGATCCTAGACTCAGCTAAGAGAGCTCTACAAACGACTCTACGCCACTGTCCACCACGTTTTCCCCTCTACTACCAGAGTCTGAGCTCGAGCTCGCCCATTGCCTAGAGAACTCCCTCAACGGGCGCGGGGATGGGGGTCCAGGTAACGGTGAAACCTCTACAACGGACAGCCCTTGAGTGCCAAGCACTGGGCGAACTGAGAATAGGCGGGGCAGCCACAACAAGCAAATGACATAGCTGGTTTGTAACCAGACAAGCCCAGCAAGCACAGACACGTGCGACATCCCTCCCAGAACACCTAGGAGAAACGTCGGCCAACCCCGGCACACCACACCTCAGCCCAACAGGTCAGCAACCATGAAACACCAGTCATTTGCCTATGCTGGGGAAGAAACATTCCCCTAACCAACTTAGGCACAGACCACCCTCATGAAGCCCAAAAATGAGGAAAACTAAAATGGCAAGCAAGAAACGCGACAAGAACCCCTCACGACCAGAAGGTGACAGCGAAGGTCACGACCAGAACAAGAAAAGGAACCTGTGGCGACAAGAAGGCGACAAGGAACCTGTCACGACTAGATGCGACAAGGAAGGTGTCACTTCAGATCAAATGCGACGTATCTACCCGTCGCGTTCCTCATTTGAAGGTAGGACCCTTAGGACAGAATCACCCCAAGGTCTACACTCAAAGAACCATGAAGGCAACCACCAAATAGGAAGCAGGCCTCGTGCCATGTTGGGGAAACCTCCCTTTAACCAATTGGACACGAGCCATCCTCCACCACGACTGGAAACGAAAGACCATAGGGCACAGAGAACGTGACGGTTACCCTGTCGCGACCAGAACGCGACAGGATACACATAGCCTTCTGACTGGTATCGCGACAGCCATCCTATCGCGATCTCAGTCAGAAGACCAAAATCGGGAATGCGGCCATCCCATGGTCCCCCAAGCTACAATACAACCACAAAAGAGGGGAGGAAGACGAGCACACTAAAGGCACAACTGAAATGGCTCGAGGGGCACAATGCCACCTCTCCTCGCCCACAAATGACAAGACTAAACTACCACACAAGAGGGAGCACCACTGGCAAGCTTTCTCCCATGCTAACCACAAGCAAACCTCGAGCACACGAAGGATAGCCAAAACAAGCTCCATCTCCTCAAGATAGAAAGAGAGAGCAAGAGATCCCTACTGAGAATGATGAGTCAGAACCATTGGGGCCATTCACGTCGGATTAGCCACCTCCTCCTCGCGCCACACCGCCCCAAACGCCACCACGAGCACGCCGGCACCTCCATGCCAAACCACCTAAGAAAGGAGAGGGGAAGCTCTCCCACTACGGAGAGGAGAACGGATTCATGAGGACAAATATCTCGCAGGAGTGCCCACCTCACCTCTTGCTTTGGACCTAGTCCTGGCTCCCATTGCTTTTTCCTATTTTTCCTTCTTTGAACCTTTAGACAAATTCGGCATATATATATGCTCACCTTCCGCCAATAAGGAGACCTTGTTAAGAATAGAACCTGTTGGTTTTATTTTAGAAACAACAATATCTGGAAAGCCATCATCTTCTCCGGTCGGAGGCATCACCGGAGACTCCCCGACCACCATCCTTTCAGCGACAGGAGGATCTTCTGATGCTACTTCAGGGACAGACCCTTGCCGACAAACCTCCTATTAATGCCATGCAGATCATGCAACGTGGAGATGACATGTACGCCTCCTCCTGTAACTCCTGTGAAACAACCTGGGTCCTCACAAAAGCTGTTATTCCAGAAGGATCCGTCATCGGACCGGACACTCCACCAATTCCCATCTCAATCAGAGCAGATATAACCTGCGCTTGCGCGATCTACACCACACCCGTCCCATGCAGCCCATGCAACATAGGAGCCTCAGAAGAAACCACATAATGACTATCTTGTTCCTGTTGAACAAGAGTAGGAACCTTGTAACCCATGAACCGTGGAATCCAAGTGACCCTGAGTATTGGTTTCTATGATGCTGTCATTATCCTCCACTCCCTGGGTGGCTAAAAAACCCTGAGGTAAAAATATCTGTGATCATCACGAGAGCCCAGAGAGCCCAGAGGACTAACCTGATTAGTTGGTTCATGCAATACTTGATCTACCCTAATAGGAGAGCCTCCTTCTCTGCCCTGAGCCATATTGATGATCAGTCTGTCCATGCAATTTTAATTAATTATATATAAATACATAATTTGATGATTAACAAAAGCAAACAAGAATTTTCAATAATTATATATATAATATTTGATGAATATTTCATAAGTCTTAAGTACAGGAAAAATACCGAGGTCAAACAAGCCCATAAAGGTATGCATTACTACTCTGAAGCTTCAATCTTTTCAACATGATCTTTCTCTAAACATATCAATTTCTGTTGAAGTTCATAATGATTTCTTTATAAGACTGAAAAGTCATGTTGTTTCAAACAAATCGATGTCATAACGATTCTATAAGTGATCGCAACGATTTTCTTATAAGACTGAAAAGTCATGTTGTTTCAAACAAATCGATGTCGTAACGATTCTATAAGTGATCGCAACGATTTTCTTATAATACTGAAAAGTCATGTTGTTTCAAAAAATCGAGGTTGTAACGATTCTATAAGTGATCACAATGATTTCTTATAAGACTGAAAAGTCATGTTGTTTCAAACAAATCGATGTCGTAACGATTCTATAAGTTATCATAACGATTTCTTAGAACTCGCAACGACTTGCTTGTTGTAACGACTTCATAGTTATCATAACGATTTCTTTAGAACTCGCAATGACTTGCTTGTTGTAACGACTTCATAAGTTATCATAACGATTCTTTAGAACTCGCAACGACTTGCTTGTTGTAACGACTTCAAAGTTATCATAACGATTTCTTTAGAACTCACAATGACTTGTTGTTGTAACGACTTCATAAGTTATCATAATGATTTCTTTAGAACTCGCAACGACTTGCTTGTTGTAACGACTTCATAAGTTATCATAACGATTCTTAGAACTCGCAACGACTTGCTTGTTGTAACGACTTCATAAGTTATCATAACGATTTCTTTAGAACTCGCAACGACTGCTTGTTGTAACGATTTCATAAGTTAGCATAACGATTTCTTTAGAGTTCATAACGACTGATAAGTATTCATAACGATTTGCTCTCTATAATGACTTATTAGGTTCATAACGATTTCATAAGTCATTCAGTCATCGATTTCATATATTGATATCCTATTCATCTTAAAGCATTGACCAGTCAAAGCCCACATAGACATCGCTGACGCTTTTGCATTTATGAGATCTGAACATATCTCTGCATGCATGCAGACCATATCATCCTTTATCGTGCCTACTCTGATAACGTCCTTTAGACTAAGCTATTTGGCATTACTATTTTCTTGACTATTGCTATGACGTACTGACAACATCAGAGACAGCTTATCTGTCCGCTATTTAAGATTGACATCTGTGCAGACCTTGAACTAGATTCATGGTACAACGTTAAACAAATAGAAGCCATCGGATATCTTTGAAGATCTCATCTCTTTGCGTGCTCAAGTAATCAAAAGACTATTGACAGGAAGCTTCCAAGACTCCAGATGTCATTCAGTCTAACGACTACTCAAAAGAGAGACAACGGACTTCCACGTTTAGATTTCAATTGAAGTTATAAATCCAAGTCAGAAGTATAACAACTTTGGATATTCAAGCATTCAATTCTTCTGAAGAAGTCGAGAGCCAAGATCCTTCACTCCTCTTAGCTTCTGCTCTTTTGCTCTCCACTAGTTTGTGAAAAATCTTGAGAGAGCATGTATAGTTCTGAGAGTGTGAGTTGTTTATATCTCTTGCTCTCAGTTCTAGTTGCTTCAGATCCTCGCTTATCAAAAGCTGGATCTAGGGGCTTGAAATGTCATACATTCTTCTCTGTTCTGTTCCCTTCGGTGAAGGAAGACCTGGTGATATCTAGGGTGTTGTTCCCTCGGGTGTGAAGGAAGACCTAGTGGTATCAGGGTGTTGTTCCCTTCGAGTGTGAAGGAATACCAGCTGAGCTGGGTGTTGTAGCGTCCTTAGGGGGACTGTTGCCTAGTTAGTAAAATCCTGAGTTGTTGCCCAGGGACTGGAAGTAGGACTCCTAAGGAAAGGAAGTCCGAACCAGATAATCCTTGTGTTGTGTGACTGTTCTTCTTATGTGATTGTTATTTAAACTAACTGTAACTAACATAGTTTGAAAAGTTAATGCAGGGAGAATTTGAAATGAGTATGATGGGAGAACTCAACTATTTACTTGGACTTTAAATCAACAAGGAAAGGAAGGAACTCACATCAGTCAAGCTAAGTACACAAAAGAACTATTGAAGAAATTTGGATTAGAATACCAAGCCACTGCGACACCAATGAGTACATCAACAAGAATGGACAGTGACAAAGATGGTAAGAAAGTAGATCAAAAGATCTACGAGGTATGATAGGTTCACTCCTTTATTAAAGCTAGTAGACCTGATATTTTATTTAGTGTATGCATGTGTGCTCGATATCAGGCAGATCCTAAAGAATCACATTTAATTTCTGTGAAAAAGATTTTAGATATCTAGCAAGATCTCATGACTTAGGTCTATGGTATCCAAAACAATGTGAAATTAGCCTAGTGGTACTCTGATGATGACTATGTTGGATGTAAATTAGATAGAAAGAGCACCAGTGGTGTTGTCAGTTCCTTGCAGGGTGTTTGATATCTGGTCCTCAAGAAACAAAATTCAGTAGTACTCTCTACAGCTGAAGCTGAGTACGTGGCTGCTGGAAGTTGCTGCACACAACTCTTATGGATAAGCAACAGCTTGAGGACTTTGGATTAATATCAAATCAATCCTGTTGCTGTGTGACAACACCAGTGCCATTAATCTCACCAAGATCTAGTTCAGCACTCAAGGACCAAACATATGAGGTTAGATATCATTTTATTCGTTATCATGTGCAAATGGAAATATGAAATATCCTTTATTGATACAAATGCCAATTCAGCACTCAAGGACCAAACATATTGAGGTTAGATATCATTTTATTCGTGATCATGTTGCAATGGAAATATTGAAATATCCTTTTTTGATACAAATGGCCAATTAGCAGACATTTTCACAAAAGCCTTACCTGAAGAGAGATTTACATCTCTTAGAAGGAATTAGACATGTGCAATTTGTGATAAAGTTTGCTTACAAGTGGCACATTAAATTCTTAGAATTAAAGTAATTTTTCCCTCCATGGCAATAAGCAAAAGAAATTCAAATTGTATTGTAGTAAACGCTCTCTCATTGAAGTCCGTTTGAATAGTCAAAACCTTTTGTCGTTTTCTCCGCCGCTTGGCGCCTCACTTTCATGTAGCATTAATTTATTCATAAAATCGATGACAGAACGATTCGTGTCTCATCGTCTACCTTTTCCCCTTTTTTATCCTGTCGCTTGAGCCGATGCCTAACAACTCCATCTCAATCCTCTGCAATCTTCCTCCTACTTCCATAACAATTTCTTGAGGATTCTTTCTCCTCACCTTCCGTCTCCACCCTCCGTGCCTTTCCACCTGAATCTATGGCCGCACCTATCATCGCCGGCAGTTTGGGTGGCTACAGCGCCGAGTTCCTCACTCCTGAGCAGCAGGAGAGATTTACCTTTGTGAAGACAAAGCTCTGTGGCAACAAAGAAGTAGATGTCGCTAATCTGAGGAAAAGTAGAATGAGCAGCGTAGTAGATTTGATCAATCAGATGCAGTGGACAGAAATTTCCACCTTTTCAGAGGTCAGTTATCCGGACTTGGTAAAAGCCTTTTTTGTGTGTATGAGAACAGAGAAGATGGGTCTCTAGTTTCTTCAGTAAAGGGAACAATGATTAGAATAGACCCTGAGTTGCTGAAAATGTTGTTCAATGTAAAGACTTCCGGATTTAGTGGGGTTCACACTGTGGATGCCCAAGTGAAAGGTTTGGGATTATCGGGCCCGGATTCAAGCTGAGAGACGGAAAGATCGATAAATCAACTATCCGCCTTCATCGTCTTCTAGATTTTATTGTATGTCAAATCTTAGTTCCCAGAAGTGCAACGTTTTCATCTTGCACAAGGACGATTCGAACATGATGTACTGGGCCATTCAGAATAAGGAGATAAATATGGCTCAGTGATAATGGAAAGAATGAAGTTTGCAAGAGATCAGATTTGGGACACTAAGAGTAAGTTCAAGTGTCCCTGCCTTATGCCTACCTACTCACCAAGATCTTCAAACACTTCGGTGTTGATCTTTCTGGGGCAGTTGTAGAGAAAATGGGCCAAGAAATCAGTCCAGGAACCTGAAGAAGAGTGGTCTCTGTGGAAAGTGGTGTCTGGTTCAAGGCTTCGGTTGCTGAAGGCGAAGCCATCATTATCGACACCTCAGTTGTTCATCCGGAGTTGGGATCAGCGGATATGACTCCAGAATTGCCAGTGGAGTCAATTTTAGCTCCAGCAGTTGAAGCAGCAGAATCTTCACGGCCCTCCATTGCAGAAGTTCAGTCTGAAAGTGCAGTAGAGAGAAGAAAGGGCGTCTGTAGAAGCCTCAAGATTTCCAGAAGAATCAGTTCAAACTTTTGCAGAAAGGAGAATTGAGTATCTCTTCCCAGAGGACATTATTCCAGTTGAGGACCCACTTCCCTCACTATAGTTGCATCGATTCTGGCAGACATCATAGTTTCGATTCCTTTTATCTCAGTGCTCCAGAAAAAGTAGAAGATTGCAGAAGAGACTGTGGCATCAGGCACATTGAGAACCAATGGAAGATGTTCCAGTAGAGGTAGAGCACTAGCTGCCCAAGGTGACTCTGTGTTGGAATCTGCTCCCAGTCAGGGGGAGCAAGTATCAGATGAAGAAGATGCTCCTATTGAGGGGGAGCTATCAAAAGAAGGTTCAGTAGACGCAACTCCAGATGTTGATAAGGATGAAAAGCATGGAGATTCTTCAAATTTGGATGACAGAGAAGGGAGACTGCAAGCTCTTCGAGCTCAGATGATGATCAACCTCCTCCAGAAATTGAAGGCAAGAAGAGAGGAAAAGAGGTTGCCTCTGGAGTTCCTCTCCTGGCTGATTCTCCATTTGAGAGCAGGTTAAGCAGAAAATTGTTATAAACTTGAAGCCAGCGATTGAAAGGCTGAATGTTCAGGGGAACTATTATGTTCTCTCCAGTCAGATGTCAACTCTATATTTCTGAGTCAAGCTTCAGCCAACAAAGAGTTGGCCCAAATCAGAAATGCTATGAAATGATTTAACAAGGAAATGAGCAGCATGAAAGGCATGCTCTCAGATATTATCAAGGCAGTTGGAGCTCAAGCTCCTCCTCCTCCAGAAGCAGCAACAGCACCAAAAGAGGTAGACCCATAGTGCCAGCTGATCAGGATGCAGGGCCAACAGGGCCATCTGAGCAAGGATCAGACCATTGAGAGTGATGTTGTGCGGATAGAGGCAGAAGAGCTCTTGGCACCCAAGCCCCCATCTCCCTCTTCCCCTCTCCCACACCTATTCCTCCAACTCCCACCATCAACTCCTACAGCACCTCCTGCCCCTCAACATTCAAGAAGCCTCAATCTAGACCAATTCCTCTCCTACACCATTTCAGTCCACCATTCCTTCTCCTTCTCCTATATTTGAGGCCCTCCAGCATCCTCAGATGGAGCATCCTCTTCCTCCTCTGGTCCCTCCCTTGGACCAACTGATGATCTCCCACTACTTCACACTCTTTTCTTCATCCTACTCCTCCACCATCTTTCATCACTATCATACCTGAACATGCTCAACTCATTCTCCCTTTATTGAAAATAAAGGATGAATTGAGGAAGGGATCCTCAGGTCTGTGTTGAAAGTGGGAGAACATGTTCACAGGGCAGATCCTTCTAATTCTGCCTCCAAGAAGAGGAAACTTACTTCTACCTCTTCCTCTTCCTCTGACCCAAATACCCTCTTTGTGGTTTTCTCTCACAGTGGACAACAAACATAACCCACTGTATAGGGAATACCTTTCCAAGTTGCTTATGCCACCATCATCAACCTTCCCTTTCAAACCTTCAGATCATTTGCACACCATTTTCCCCTATACTTCTCTTTCAAAAACCGAAAGATCCAAAATTTTCTCTCTTGCTCACTCCAAATCTGAAGAGCAGTGGGGCAAAGGTCACAAGGATCTTCTCATGAAGTTCATTCTTGCCAAATCTGCCAGATTTCCTCCAAGGGACCACTCCTTGACTCTATCTGAGTGGTTCAGATGTACCACCAAGAACTCTGGGCACCCTACATGCAATCGGAAAAAGATGATCAGGCATTTCATGCTATTCAACAACTACAGATATATTCATAGACTTCCAGAAGTTCAGCTCTGTCAGTTCAGAAGGCCATTTCAGCTTGTCTCCAGTTATCTCTCACACTTCAGATATTCAGGTAGATTTTGCTACACTTCAAATACTGAGAGATAGCCCTTCCTCAAATTCACTTTCTAGTTATGGAATCCTCTGTAGGATCCATCATCTTTGAGCGTTTTGCTAGAGTCTTGGGCAGAATTCAGTGCAGAAAGGCTACCTGGTTTCCTTTTCTAGATTCCTATTCAGGGAATATCACCGGGCCATGTAAAGGCTGAAGTTCTCTCCCCTATCCGTCTGAATGTGAAAGGCTCACATCTTCTGAATGGTCCAAGTTCTACCCCCTGTCAGCTCAGCAGCTGTCTGAACTCAATGAAGCTCAGGCCAGGAAGGCAAACTAGCTATTTCTCCAGCCACTTTCCTAGATATGAACTCCATTAATCTTGTTGATGACCCCTTCAAGGTCTGGGAAGAAAGATACAAATTGTATGTGGCTCTGCACCAGCTCTCAGAGCTAACCACAATCACTACCCTGTCACCATGGACCAGTTCCTCTCTCCTGTGCCAGCTTTGGCACTCCTTTTTTCTCAAGATGAACATGGACAAGGATGCATATGCTGATCTTATCTATCAGCATCTATATCTTCATCTCAAACGGATGGCTCCCACCATGGGACCATCTTACTCTGTGTCTTTTGGAGCTTTTACAAATCTTTTTGAAGAGCAGGAAGTTCAGGCATGGAACCATCTCCCATTTTGCCTCTCTGTTGTCTCCTGCCTTCTATTTACCTGTACCTCCACATTAAATGACATGACCCTCTGTGTATTCTATATTTTTTCTTTCTCTCTTCTTTCTTTGTCAAAGTTTATCTTTTTGCTTATGACAAAAGGGGGAGAAAAGTACGCATGTCTGAAATTTTAATTTTGCTTAGAATCATAGCATATCTTCTCTTTACAACAAATTCAGATACTTTTATCCATGCTTTGTTTCAGTTTTGTCATCACCAAAAAGGGGGAGATTGATCAGTCTGTCCCCATGCAATTTTAATTATTATATATATATATACATATTTTGATGATTAATAAAACCAACAAGAATTTATCATTTAATTATATATATATATATACATATTTTGATGAATATTTCATAAGTCTTAAGTACAGAAAAATACCGAGATCAAACAAGCCAATAAAGGTATGCATTACTACTCTGAAGCCTCAATCTTTTCAACATGACATTTCTCTAAATCCATATCGATTTCTGTTGAAGTTCATAACGATTTTCTTATAAGACTGAAAAGTTATGTGTTTCAACAATCGATGTCGTAACGATTCTATAAGTGATCGCAACGATTTTCTTATACGACTGAAAAGTCATGTTGTTTCAAACAAATCGATGTCGTAACGATTCTATAAGTGATCGCAACGATTTTCTTATAAGACTGAAAAGTCATGTTGTTTCAAACAACGATGTCGTAACGATCTATAAGTGATTGCAACATTTTCTTATAAGACTGAAAGTCATGTTGTTTCAAACAATCGATGTCGTAACGATCTCTATAAGTGATCGCAACGATTTTCTATAAGACTGAAAGTCATGTTGTTTCAAACAAATCGATGTCGTAACTTCTATAAGTTATCATAACGATTCTTTAAGAACTCGCAACGACTTGCTAGTTGTAACGACTTCAAGTTATCATAACGATTTCTTTAGAACTCGCAACGACTTGCCTGTTGTAACGACTTCATAAGTTATCATAACGATTTCTTTAGAACTCGCAACGACTTGCTTGTTGTAACGACTTCATAAGTTATCATAACGATTTCTTTAGAACTCGCAACGACTTGCTTTTGTAACGACTTCATAAGTTATCATAACGATTTCTTTAGAACTCGCAACGACTTGCTTGTTGTAACGACTTCATAAGTTATCATAACGATTTCTTTAGAACTCGCAACGACTTGCTGTTGTAACGATTTCATAAGTTAGCATAACGATTTCTTTAGAGTTCATAACGACTTGATAAGTATTCATAACGATTTGCTCTCTATAATGACTTATAGTGTTCATAACGATTTCATAAGTCATTCAGTCATCGATTTCATATATTGATATCCTATTCATCTTAAAGCATTGACCGTCAAAGCCCACGTAGACATCTCTCTGACGCTTTTGCATTTATGAGATCTGAGCATATCTCTGCATGCATGCAGACCATATCATCCTTTATCGTGCCTACTCTGATACGTCCTTTAGACTAAAGCTATTTGGCATTACTATTTTCTTGACTATTGCTACTGACGTCGACTGACATCAGAGATAGCTTATCTGTCTGCTATTTAAATTGACATCTGTGGAACCTCTGAACTAGCTTCATGTACAACGTTAAACAAATAGAAGCCATCGATATCTTTGAAGATCTCATCTCTTTGCGTGCTCAAGTAATCAAAAGATGTTGATAGGAAGCTTCCAAGACTCCAGATGTCATTTAGTCTAACGACTACTCAAAAGAGAGACAACGGACACTTCAACGTTTAGATTTCAAATTGAAGTTATAAATCCAAGTCAGAAGTATAGACAACTTTGGATATTCAAGCATTCAAATTCTTCTGAAGAAAGTCGAGAGCCAAGATCCTTCACTCCTCTTAGCTTCTGCTCTTTTGCTCTCCACTAGTTTGTGAAAATCTTGAGAGAGCCTGTATAGTTCTGAGAGTGTGAGTTGTTTATAATCTCTTTGCTCTCAGTTCTAGTTGCTTCAGATCCTCGCTTATCAAAAGCTGGATCTAGGGGCTTGAAAGTCATACATTCTTCTCTGTGCTGTTCCCTTCGGGTGTGAAGGAAGACCTGGTGATATCCAGGGTGTTGTTCCCTTCGGGTGTGAAGGAAGACCTAGTGGTATCCAGGTGTTGTTCCCTTCGAGTGTGAAGGAAGACCAGCTGAGCTGGGTGTTGTAGCGTCCCTAGGGGGACTGTTCCCTAGTTAGTAAAATCCTGAGTTGTTGCTCAGGGACTGGACGTAGGAGTCCTAAGGAAAGGAAGTCCGAACCTGGATAATCCTTGTGTTGTGTGACTGTCTTCCTTGTGTGATTGTTATTTAACTACCTGTAACTAACTAGTTTGAAGAACGTTTGTGTGATGTTTTTGAGTTACGGGTATCTTCTAGATTAATTTAAAAAGACCCATTCACCCCCCTCTGGGCTCGTCAACTGGGCAACAATATTGGCCGCTTCCTGGAGAGGTGATAATTTGTTTCCCTGAGCATCAACTTCTCCACTAATAACAGGTTTCTGATGCCAGGTGTGAAAATGGTGGACCCTTGATCTTGATTGCCTTGATGCTTAGGAATGAACTCTAGCCCATCCACCTTCTTATTTTTCCTATTGCAATCCAAATCTGCATGACCAAGCTTATGACAGAATGAATAACCAGCCGGAACTCCATAATATTTTATCTTCTGCCAGAAGCCTCCAGGGCCACACCCCATCCATATTCTCTCGGTACCTTGGTAATATCTAGCTCAACACACACAAAGCTTCACTGGTTTGCATGAGGGCAAGGGTAGGTTCAAATATCCGCAGCACACAACCTAAGTTACTTGCTATGACTTAAGAAAATCTTCATAATAGTAATTGACAGCCATGGGGAAGTCGATCCATATAGGTATTGTATTCGGTCAGCATTAAAATCAAAGTGAGCATCCCACTTGAAAAATCTGTAGAGACCTTTGATGTATAAACCCCTTCTCATAACCACTGTCAGATAATCTCCTTCAGCCTCAAATCAAAGTAACATATGCTTGTTGTTCAAACACTAACAATGAATCCTCTTTAAGCTGTAATCTTTCGGAAAGCACATATTTGAATTCATGTATGCACACCGACCATATGCACACCTAACAATCAGAGCAAGATTAAGGGTACTGATGGATTTCTGTACCTCTTCCTAGGAGAAGAGGACCACCGGTTCTCCTGCATCTGTGAGCTTGGAAGTTTAACTCCATATTAACCACCGGAGGAGGTTTGGTTGCCACAATAATCTAGGCGAACGATTTCCTCCCTAAGGCAGAGCCACTGCTTGACCCACCATCACTCAATAACCTCCGCTGGAATCGCCATAAGGAACGCCGCCAGCCACCAGGGCCACCACCGGCGAGCACTCCTAATCCCAAGCTTCTCTCTCAAGAAAGTAGAGAGAGAAAGTGATCAAAACCAAATGCTCACACCTAACACAAACTCTACACGGACGGCCCACAGCGTACTAGTACCTTTCTTTAGGATAGCCATAGTTATTAACTGATTACAAATCTCGTTGGGTGCCCCTGATTTCTGATACCACTGTAATGACCCGACCTCCCGGACCCCTGGTAGGGACCCCGAAGGTCGCACCGCCACCCACGAATCTGAAGACTTGAAAGGGTTAGAATTTAGTCCAGTGAGATAAGAAATGAATTAAAATAACTATACAAGAAAGTTCTACATTAATAAGGAAATTATGTACAACATGTCCCAAATAAAAGTATAGGTATAGAAAGAAAGGTGCAATCCTTCAGGGGCATACCCCAAGGACTTGCAAAAAGGCAACTCTCAACTCACACAGTACAAAAGCACTCATGCTCACAAATCACACTGCTGGCAACGCATGGCAGAACCAACTGCCACCTCAACCGTCTGGCAACGAACTCCTACGACAGCGAGTCCCTACCTGAAGAAAAGTGGGGGGTGAGCCTCGCAAACAAGGCCCAGTAGGATAACCAGTCCCTTACCAGCCAGAGCAGTAGGAACTCCAATGAAAAGCAGAAGCATCTACTCTAGAAAGCAGTAAAGTGAGAAACACCTACTACAAAGTACTACAAAGCAGCGAAAAGAGGTAACGCCACAACGCAGAACCAGGGTCGGGCTAGACGCAACTCCCACAGAAATAGCGGAGTCAGACATAATGCGGAAGCAACTCTCGGCACACACCTGCCGAGACAAGAAGCTCACGAAACACCGGTGCGACCACATGAGACCCGAGTCTCACGACGTAAGAACAACCATCCCAGACCTACACGAGGTCTGGAAGGTATGCAGACAGGTGTCGCAACGAATGACACCGAGCAACCACATAAGAAGGACATCTCACCACAATCACGGCACCTCAGACCTCCACAAGGTTGAGGGCCCACAAGCAGAAACACCCTGGACCCGGACAAGCCACGAGGTCCAAGAACCACACATGCCAGTGCTACCACAGACAGCACCAAGGAACAGAATATGAAAACAACAGTTGATGCCTGCAAAAGGCACCCCGAGAGAACACGCGACGTGAAAACCGTCATAAGCACAGGACAACAAGGCCAGACTGACAATGCACGGAAGATAGACACGGCTAGGCTACACCCACCGTGCAGGCTAGGCAACGAGATGCACCTGGAAACACGTGAAAGGAAACGTCGTCACAACAAAGCAACCAAGCCACCACCACTGGTAGCTAAGAGGAGGACACACCGGCCACTCCTCTGCTTGCCAGCCACTGGCTCCTACCTACAAGCTCCCCAGAAGAGTGAGGCCAGTGAACCACCACAGAGAACACAACACACGCACCACCGCAGCCCAGCCGAGTTGCGGCCCCACACCTGACACCACGACGTCACTCCGGAACCAACGTCGAGTGAGGCAGTGAGAAATGACTAGCTAATCTGCACCGAAAGAACGACCAAACCACCTTGGCATCCCAGACTCAGCTATGAGAGCTCTACAAACGATCTACGCTGCTGTCCACCACCGTTTTCCCCTCTGTACTAGAGTCTGAGCTCGAGCTCGCCTGTCGCCTGGAGAACTCCCTCAACGGGTGCAGGGACTAGGGTCTAGGTAACGGTGAAACCTCTAAAATGGAAAATCCCTCGATTGCGAAGCACCAGGCATTCTGAGAACAAGCAGGGCAACCACAATGAGAAAATGGCACAGCTGGTTTGTAACCAAGACAAGCCCAGCAGGCACAGGCACGCATGACACCCCTCCCGGAACACCCAGGAGGACCGTCAGCCAACCCGGCACACACACCGAAGCCAACCAAGGGAAGCAACCATAAACCACAAGTCATGTGCCTAGGTTGGGGAAGAAACATTCCCCTAACAAACTTAGGCACAGACCACCCTCACGAAGCCCAAAAATGAGGAAAACTGAACTGGCAGCAAGAACTCGACAAGAACCCCGTCGAGACCAGAAGGTGGCAGGGAAGCTGTCGCGACCAGAACACGACAAGGAACTTGTCACGACCAAAGGCGACAAGGAACCTATCACGACCAGAATGTGACAAGGATGGTGTGGACCTTCAAATTCAGAACACGACGTATCGACCCGTCACATTCCACATCAGAAGGTAGGACCCTTAGGGCAGAACCACCCCAAGGTCCACACCCAAAGAACCATGAAGGCAAACCACCAAACAGGAAGACAGGCCTCGTGCCAAGTTGGGGAGACCTCCCTCTAACCAACTTGGACATGAGCCATCCTCCACCACGACCAGAAATGAAAGACCATTGGGCATAGAGAACCTGACGGTTACCCTATCGCGACCAGAAAATGAAAGGATACACGTCGCCTTCTGACTGGTTTCGCGACAGCCATGCTATCGCAATCTCAGTCAGAAGACCAAAATCGGGAATAGGGCCATCCCATTGTCCCCCAAGCTACAATACAACCACCAAATAGGGAGGAAGAAGAGCACACTAAAGGCACTACTGAAAATGGCTCGGGGGGCACCAATGCCACCTCTCCTCGCCCACAAACGACAGAACTAAACCACTACACAAGAGGGAGCACCACCGGCAAGCTTTTCCCATGCTAAACCACAAGCAAACCTCGAGCACAAGGAAATTAGCCCAAAACAAGCTCCATCTCCTCAAGACAGTAAGAGAGAGCAAGAGATCCCTACCGAGAATGACGAGCCAGACCCGTGGGGCCCTTCACGTGGGATTGGCCACGTCCTCCTTGCTCCACGCCTCTCCAACGCTCCACCACGAGCACGCCGGCACCTCCACGCCCAAACCACCTGAGAAGGAGAGGGGAAGCTCCCCCACCGTGGAGAGGAGAAGGGATGGAGGAAGGAGAGAGAAGAAGAAGAAGAAAAGATGCCTGGTAGCCTTAAGACTATGGGACTGAGGTCGCGACAAGATAGGTGTTGCGCTCTTAACTAGAACGCGACAAGCATCTTATCGCCTTCTCAAAAGTTCTGATAGGTCTTCTGACAGACAAACAACCTCCAGGCCACGTGTCATGCTCGCATGTGCCTCAGGTGAACGTGACAATTGGCACGTCGTCTTCACACACATGAGTGCGGACATGCGGCACCAGCCACAGAAGACCACGAGAATGCGACACAAGGGCCGTCGCCTTCTCAACCATAAGGTGACAAGGAACACATCACATTCAGAACACGACATCCCGATCCGTCGCGATCCCAAGATCAACAGCAAGGCAACCAAAGCCCAAGATGCTACAGCTATATTAGTTCCCTTTGAAACAATGAGATGAAATTTGAATACAATTTCAATTGAGTCATTATTTGGGCCCTATTATGATGTTGTGTGATATACTTTAGTGCTTGCTAGCTAGAGGCTTTTTTACCGACTGTTCATGTCTCAGAAATCGACTCGAATTACCAAAATTATTATCTACTGCGTAATTCTCGGGACGTGACATCAAGGTTAGAAGATGCCAAAATAGGGAGATTGACATTTTTCTTGTAGAACTTCAATCTTGACCTCAACCTCTTCGCTTTTGGCAGATATCCTTGCATACCGCCATCGCTTTTCCCTCATAGATAGGTGTGATTGCTCTTCTTGACATGCCTCCTCAGATAACGGGCCCATGCAACAGACAACCTTGCTCTTCTCTACAATCATATGGCTCTCTCATCAACTGCCACGTATGCACCTATTTTGGGCAGCTTGGTCTCTTACCCCTTCAGTGGAAACTCTAACAGAGGCATAGAGGTTGTATTGTTGAGGGCTTCGACTAGAGGTTGCCATGCCTAGCGTTTAGGATTGAATTCATGAAAGCCTTTCCAGTAATGTGAGATAGCACAACAATTGTAGAGGACCCCTTCTTTTGTCCAACCATTTGTAATATAATTGAGCGAGGGGTGATGAGGGCAACCACGGTAGCATATCTGATGAGCAATGTAATAGCTACTGTCCTCGCATCGAATCTGACTAGCACTAGTGATTGGGAACTTTTCTTGACAATCATCTCATGAGGAGACAAAGGATGTAGTCGTATGGTTGGAACGCATGACCGAGACTAGGTTTGTTGCCCAGCTAGCTAGCCCAGAGGGGGGGGGTGAATGGGTTATTAAAAATTTGATCTTTGATTAATACCTGTCCACTAAAAGGATTACAACAACTTAAACGAAGGTTAGAGTTAGAGGAAATGATATAGCAAACACACAAAACACAACCTCAAGACACAAGAATTTTTCTTGATTCGGAACTCCTCTCCACAGGAGACCTACGTCCTGTCCCTGAGCAATACCTCAAGATTTCACTAATCAAGGGTATAGTCCACCTTAAGGACACAACAACACCCAGCACAGCTGGTCTTCCTTCACACCCGAAGGGAATAACACCCTGGACACCACCAGGTCTTCCTTCACACCAGAAGGGAACAACACCCTGGATACCACCAGGTCTTCCTTCACACCAGAAGGAGGAACAACACCCTGGATACCACCAGGTCTTCCTTCACACCAGAAGGGAACAACACAAATAGAGGTTTGAAAGACAAGCCCCTAGATCAAACTGCAACAAGCATAGATCTGAAGGACCTAGCACTGAGAGCAAAGAATCTAAATCTAGGCTCACTCTCAGAACTACACAAGCTCTCTTCAAATAATCTTTCACTAGCTAGTAGAGAGCAAAAGAGCAAAAGCTAAGAGGAATGAAGTTTTCTCTCTCTAAACTTTCTTCAGAAGAATTTGAATTTGTGTTTTCTTGAAGTGTATCTTCTTCTGTTCTTCTGACTTGTATATATATATCTTCAATTGAAATCTAGACGTTAAAGAGTCTATTGTCTCTCTTTTGAGTAGTCGTTAGACTGAATGACATCTGGAGTCTTGGAAGCTTCCTGTCAACAGTCTTTTGATTACTTGAGCACGCAAAGAGATGAGATCTTCAAAGATATCGATGGCTTCTATTTGTTTAACGTTGTACCATGAAGCTAGTTTAGAGGTCTGCACAGATGTCAATCTCAAATAGTAGACAGATAAGTTGTCTCTGATGTCAGTCAACGTCAGTAGCAATAGTCAAGAAAATAGTAATGCCAAATAGCTTAAGTCTAAAGGACGTTATCAGAGTAGGCACGATAAAGGATGATATGGTCTGCATGCATGCAGAGATATGTTCAGATCACATAATGCAAAAACGTCAGAGAGATGTCTACGTGGACTTTGACTGGTCAATGCTTTAAGATGAATAAGATATCAAGATATGAAATCGATGACTGTATGACTTATGAAATCGTTATGAGTCATAGCAAATCGTTATGAACACTTATCAAGTCGTTATGAACTCTAAAGAAATCGTTGCGCAAAGCAAATCATTATGAACACTTATCAAGTCGTTATGAACTCTAAAAAATCGTTACGGCTACCAAGTCGTTACGAGTTTCAAAGAAATCGTTACGAGAACTAAAGAAATCGTTATGGCTACCAAGTCTTACGAGTTTCAAAGAAATCATTACGAGAACTAAAGAAATCGTTACGACTACCAAGTCGTTACGAGTTTCAAAGAAATCGTTACGAGAACTAAAGAAATCGTTACGGCTACCAAGTCGTTACGAGTTTCAAAGAAATCGTTACGAGAACTAAAGAAATCGTTACGGCTACCAGTTGTTACGAGTTTTAAAGAAATCATTACGAGAACTAATAAATCGTTATGGCTAGCAAGTCGTTATGAGTTCTAAAGAAATCGTTATGAGAACTAAAGAAATCGTTACGGCTAATAAGTCGTTACGAGTTTCAAAGAAATCGTTACGAGAACTAAAGAAATCGTTACGGCCAGCAAGTTGTTATGAATTCTAAAGAAATCGTTACGAGAACTTACGAAATCATTACGGCTAGAAAGTCGTTGTGAGTTCTAAAGAAATCGTTACGAGAACTTACGAAATCGTTACGGTATCGATTTGTTTGAAACATCACGATTTTTCGGTCAGAAAGGAAATTGATCATAATACTTATGGAATCGTTATCATGACTCTATTTTGAACTTATAAAGGAATCGTTCTGATTATCAATAGAAGTCTATATGAAGTATGAAGAAGTTGATACAAAGACTTGGACAAGACATGACATGAGACTTTACCTGATTGCCTTGAACTTTCTTTTTGCTTTTATTTCCGGTCCTCAAAGCTCAAGTAATTCATTAGTACTATTTTGTTAATCATCAAAATTAATATATATAAATAAGTGAAGTAATTTATATGGGGAAAGTTTGGTCATCAATCTCCCCCTTTTTGATGATGACAAAATATACTAAACATCATACAACACAAAACATGTTTTTCAGAATAGCTTTAGTTTTCTCCCCCATTTTGTCAATAAGCAAAAAGATAGTCTATGAGACAAAGAAGAGAGAAATCATTGTATTAAGTGGGAGGAAGATAGTACATAGGAGACAACAGAGAGGCATGCTGTGAGATGACAGCCCATGCCTTGTTCTCAAGATCTTAAAAAATCTGTTGGAACACACCAGAAGCAACTGAAAAGGTAGGACCCATGGATGGGATGGTCCTTTGAATGTAAAGTTGCCTTTGCTGTTCCAGGAATACTCCATACAGATCTGTATCCAAGATAAATCTGTAAAAGGTGCTCTTTCCAAAGCTGGCACGATGGAGAAATCTATCCAAAGAGATTGGATAGAAAAACTTCTGATCAAGCAGATCCTGCTTCAGAGCATAGAAGGCAGTATATCTGGCTGCCCACTGAACATAGATCTCTTGAATTGGATTTATGGAGTTGAGATCCATGAAGGCTTCGGCTGAGAGAATGGGCTTAGCTTGACGAACCAAGGAACTGTTGATGGCCTGTAACTGAAGATGGGGTTCCTTGTAGAGAGTTTCCCATATGGTGGGAGTAAGCCTTTCACATTCAGAAATGAGTGGAGCCAAAACTTGAGAGGAAATGCGGCCAGAGTGGTATTCTCTGAAGATAAACCGCAAAAAGGAGGGCATTCTAATCTGCTTAGCTGACATTCTGCCCATCTGCTTAGCAAACATGTCAAAGGCATGAGAGCCTGCATCTGAGTCAAACACAAGGGAGTGTAGCTTTGGCAGAAGGACTGGAGAGTCAATTTTGAGATCGGCAAAGTCCACTGTGAGGGGAAGATTTACTGGACGTTCTGATCTCAGCATCACTAAGGCTGAATGAAATTGGTAGAACTGTACTTCAGGAAGCTTGTTCAAATAGCAAAAATCACTGTACAGCTGAAAATTCTTCGCAATTCGGATCTCTTTCAAAATGAAGGGTCCCCACGAGTTCTTATGCTGAATAATGAACCACTCAGAAAGAGTGAGTGGGTGAGCTCGATGGGTAAGAGATTCTGCCCTGGCAGTCAAATATTTGTTGTATTGAGCTTTGTTGCCCTTGACATTGGCCACTGATCTTCAGTCTTGAACTCAGTGCCCTCAAAGATTTTGGATTTTTGAGGGTGGGACAGCTGGGTAAGAGGAAGAACAATGTTTAGATGCTCAGAGAGGTTGAGGAAAGGATACCATAGATGGTGGAGATGATGACCAAACTTTCCCCATATAAATTACATCACTTATTTATATACATTAATTTTGATGATTAACAAATAGTACTAATGAATTACTTGACCTTTGAGAACAGGAATTAAAAGAAAAATGAAAGTTCAAGACAATCAGGTAAGTCTCATTTCATGCTTTGTCCAAGTCTTGTATCGACTTCTATTGATAAGCAGAATGATTTCCTTCTGACCGAAAAGTTCAATCAAATCAATACCGCAACGATTTCTTAAAGATGTCGCAACGATTTCTTTAGTTCTCGTAACGATTTCTTTAGAACTCACAACTACTTTCTAGCCGTAACGATTTCTTTAGTTCTCATAACGATTTCTTTAGAACTCACAATGTAAGACCCTCGAATTTCCGTAGTATTTCTTCCGTATTTATGTGTGTATATTGTGCTTGTGTATGTATGTACGTA
>JACBKR010001893.1:0-38676 GCA_014218235.1 Colocasia esculenta | reverse complement strand
GTAAAACAATAAACAGACTAATTTATTAATAACGAACAAAATGATACATATCAGATTGGCTTGTTGTCCACCTAAGACTAACATCATGTTACCCTTTCTTTTATGCAATCTTATGACTTTTATATGTAGGATACTTTTCTTTGCTATGTTAATAGATGTCTTTTTATATCCGACGGTGAAAGTAGGATAATTCATTCATACTAAGGCAGCGTTTGTAAACGTTTTTGGATGAGGTTTGACGGTAAAATTTCTGACAATATCGAAGAGTTTCAAATGCAACGGCTTTTTCTTAACTTTGTGCAATCTCGCTTTTTGCAGGGAGGAGAGAGACATCTTACCTTCTCCTCCTCGTCACTGAAAAGTGACTTGGACTCTATTTTTGGAGATTTTGGAGGAGGCGATGGTATTATTTTTTTTAATTTAACTCATCTTTCACGAGATGGCGCGGAGACGAGAAAAGGCAAAATTTATTATTATTATTTAACTCACCTTTCGCGAGCGGATGTGGCGTCGTCACTCGCGCCACGAAAGGCGCAAGCGCCAAGGCCCAAAAGCGTGCCCATGGCAACGCGTTTCGTGAAATTAGTTTTTGTCGATTGTCACGTTCCCAACGGCGGTTTCAAACGCCACCTATGTTTGAGAAAATACATAAAGACGACCATAGGCCATCAGTGCAAAGGGTGGAATATTTGGGAAATCCCAATGACATTGGGCATGTGAAGCAAGTGCATATTGTGTCAGATAGTGAGCAGAAATAGTAACCTCACGAGAGGGATCAGAGATTTTAATGTGGAGTTCACTGCAAGAAGATGCTGACAATCATCTCCCTGCACCCATACTATTGAAAATAGACAAGAAAGAGCTTCCATGAATAGATAAAAATGTATGGGGACAATGAACATCCTTGCATGACACCTTTGGATGCCTAATGCACCCAATTACTTCACCATTAAAATTAATAGAGTATGATATCGATGTGATACATTGACTCTAAGTTTTTCAGGAAAAACCATATTTTGCTAACGTACATTGAATAAAACCACTCCAACTTGTCATATGCCTTTGAGAGATCATTTAACGCCAAAGACACAATTTCCTCCCCTTTGATTTGCGTAGAATGGATTACTTCTTGAACAGTGACAATGCAATATGTGATTTAGAACGTAGGGGTGAAGGCACTTGATTATATGAAATGATCTCCTTTAACAACGGCTTTATCCTATTTGCAAGAATTTTGACAATGATTTTATAATAGATTTGCTAAGACTAATGGGTCTAAAGTTTGAACTCTAGATGCATTGTGACTCTTAGGGATAAGTGTATTAAGGTATGGTTAATCCCAATGGAATGATAACCAATATGGAAGAAGTGGCCTCAAGATTCACTATATCCTCTTTGAGAATGTCCCAATTGTACAAAGGAATTGGGGTGTAAGTCCATCAGGGCTGGAAACCTTTACATAGGAAGGGAAATACAACATTCACAATCACTTTTAAAAGATGGAATTCGACAAAGAGTATCGTTTTTAGACATTGTGATAGTTTTATTCATGAGTCTAAAATCAAAGTGTATTTGGATAGTGTTGGAGGATGTGAATAAACTTCAAAAGTAGTGAATGAAATGAGCCTTGGCAACATCTATTACCTGTCCACTACCCCTAAGGCATCTGAATCCAAGAAATAAAATTAGATCTCCTCCTATTTGTTGCACTGATGTGATAAAAGTTTGTACACCGATCACTCTCTTTAAACTAAAGAGTTTTGGCCCTTTGTTTCCAAAAGAGATCTTTCTGATTGTGTAATTTCTCCAATTCATTGCTCAACTAAAGTTCTTCTCTAATCAATGGTTTAGAGATGGATTGTTTACTATTCCACTCAGGCTGATGTTGTATATCTTGAATGCACCTTTGAGGATTGGACAATTATCCTTCTCTGCTACAAGAAAAAAACGGTTTAGAGATCGACAATTTTGGTCACTAAATGGTCCAGTGACCGAATAGGGACTGAATTTGTCGGTGAAGAATTCTTGGTCACAAATCTGTGACCGAAAACTTTCAGTCACTAATCCGTTGCTGATAGTGACCGAATTTCTGCGATTGCTATCAGCGACCGAACACCTCGGTCACTATTTCGGTCAATAAAATGGTGACAAATGGTGACTGAACTTATTAGTCACTATCTCGGTCACTATTTTAGTGACCAAAATAGTGACCGAACCACGTCGGTCGCTATCCGTGACCAAAGACATTCGGTCGCTAATCGGTCACTATATCAGTGACTGACGTAGTGACTGAAGTTATCGGTCGCTGTTAGCGACCGACGCAATTCGATCACTAGTCGGGAACTATTTTAGTGACTGAAACAGTGACCGAAGTGTTCGGTCGCTGATAGCGACCGACACATTTCGGTCACTAATCAGTCTCTATATTTTAAATTATTATTTTTTAAATATATATATTTTAACAAAATAACCTGTGTAAATAAAAACTATAAAATGCCCACAATAATAATAAAACATAAAATGTCCACAACAATAATAAAACATAAAATGTCCACAACAATACATAACAATGAAATGAAAATCATGAATCCTCGTCCTCGTCTCACCTCCCACGCCACTCGATGAAGGAACCTACAATAGATATATAACAATAATAAGTTAAAAATAATTACTACTATAAGCATAAATTATTTAAAATTTTAGATTTTATTTAAACTAAACTACTAGATTAATGTGAATTCGAGCATTGAGCTCAAACAAAGAGTCTGAATTGAACTCCGTCAGTTTCCACAATTCATAATCATCACCCCGACCGTGCTGAAAAAAACTAATGTGATCGGATTAGTATTTCTAATTTGGACCCCCAAACCTAGCTAAGTTTTCCTTTTTAAACAAAACAAAACTAAAATAACTTGTTTAAGATGATTTGAGTGCCGAACTCAAACTGGGAAGCCAAATTGAACTTTGTCAGTTTCCACAAGTCACATCATCGCCCAGGCTGTGCTGGAACAAACCAGAGGCAATCGAATTAGTATTTCTAATTTTGGACCCCAAACCTAGCTAAATTCTTCCTTTTAAACAAAACAAACTAAACTAACTTGTTTAATGTGAATTTGAGCAATTTTTTTATTTTTATTTTTGGTAAAAGGTCCTCAGGGCCTCAAACAGGAGAGTGCACCCTCCCTCAAAGGGGAGAATGTACTCACTCCACTAGTGGAGCGCCTGGGCCAAAGATATTAGATAAGGTGATAGAAGATACAAACATCCCAGGGGCGAACCCCAATACAGCATCCTAACATTCAAGCGGCCAGATTTATCAATGATCATCGGGCCTTTACAGGGGTAAGGTAAATTATGCGCCCCCAAAAACACCTCATTACATTTGACCTTGATAGCGAAGTTTGCAAGAGCATCAGCCAATTGATTAGTTTCCCTGTAGACATGGGACAAAAGGATGGGCTCCGGCTGATGAGAGAAATAACCTCTTCCACCAACTATAAGACCGCCAAGATAACGTCTTCTCCTTGCAGAGGGAGTTGACAAGGACCTGTGAATCAGAATATATAATAGAGAGCCTGTAGCCTGAAGATCTAGCCAGCTGCAGCCCATCACAAAGCGCTCGAACTTCAACAATCATGCTGGTTCCTACACCATGGAAATGAGAAAAAGCCATGTGCACATTACCTTGTGGGTCACGAATACATCCACCACCTCCACACTCCCCGGGGTTTCCTTTGCAAGCTCCATCAACATTGAGACTGAAATCACATATAGGGGGATCCATCTAACAAGCTTCAGCAATTTGGTGGAACACCGAGGAACATAACCGAACCATAGAAGAGTTTGCAAATACTTGGGATTCGGATTGACCTTGAACTGTAGTGTAGACAGGGGAATGGGCAACTGTGGACTTATGATGTTTATAATGACCCCAGCAGAAGAGTGGGTGGACTCAAACCTCCTAGAACATCGGGGGGAGCGCGTATTGGAATCCTGCAGGAAGCTCCAAAGAGAGCAGTGATGTGGCTGTGCAAGGTGACCTTAGGAGATACTAGGGGATATATCCGTGCCACAGGGAGACTGCAAGATCACTGTTGATGAAGAGGTGGTCCAAGTCTTCATGTTAGGCAGCTGACAGCAGGAACTACAAGACACTAAGGGTATGCCAATTTCAAAAATGCGGGCATCAATAGGAATAACCGGTGTAAAATTTTCCAAGAGAACAAAGAGCCCTTCTATAGAAAGAATTATGCCAAAGTTTGGAAATAGCAGGTCTGTAAACACCTTTGGGCCTGATCAGATTGTAAGCAGACTTTGTTGTAAGGAACATTATCAGAGGCCGCCCATATGCATTTGTCATCTTCAATAGAAAGCTCCAACCCTTCCATTAGATATTGAGGAATACTTGATCTGAGTGGGTGACAGATGTCAGAAGCCACATCGCTCAAGTAGGCCTCCACTGCCATGTTGTTCGCCCTGGATGATATCCCCGAGAGGTGTGTCTCCAATCCCAAATTCTTGGAGGATTCTAATTTTCTTACCGTTGCCATGAACCCATCTGGTATTATGTTTGATAACTTCCATACCTTCATATAGATCACCTTGGGAATGCCCGGAATACATTTATGTTGTCAAGGGAATACCTGTGTTGAGCTCAAATCGGGAGTCGAAATTCAACTCCGTCAGTTTCCACAAGTCACAATCATCGCCCTGCCGTACTGGAAAAAACTAGAAGCCAATCAGATTAGTATTTCTAAGTTTGTACAACCAAACCTAAGATCTTCATTTCTAACTAAACTAACTTGCTTAATGTGAATTTGAGCGTCGAGCTCAAACCGGGAGTCAGAATTTAACTCCGTCAGTTTTCACAAGACACAATCATTGCCCGGGCCGTGCTGGAACAAACTGGAGGCTAATCGGATTAGTATTTCTAATTTTGGACCCCCAAACCTAGCTAAGATCTTCCTTTTTAAACATAACAAACTAAACTAACTTGCTTAATGTGAATTTGAGCATCGAGCTCAAACCGAGAGTCCAAAATGAACTCCGCCAGTTTTCACAAGTCACAATCATCGCTTTAACCGCGCTGGAAAAAATCGAATGTCATCGGATTAGTATTTCTAATTTTGGACCCTCAACCTAAGTTCTTCATTTTTAAACTAAACTAATTGTTTTTAATGTGAATTGGAGCGTCGAGCTCAAACCAGTAGTCCGAATTGAACTCCGTCAGTGTCCACAAGTCACAATTATCACCCCGACTGTGCTAGAACAATCAAGAGGCCAATCGTATTATTAATTCTAATTTTGGACCCCTAAACCTAGCTAAGTTCTACCTTTTAAACAAAATAACTAAACTAACTTGTACTCAAACCCAGAGTCCAATTGAAGTCCATTAGTCTCCACAAGTCACAATCATCGCCCTGGCCGTAGTGGAAAAATCGGAGGTCATTGGATTAGTATTCCTAATTTTGGTCCCCCAACCAAAGTTCTTCATTTTTAAACTAAACTAATTTGCTTAATGTGAATTTGAGCGTCGAGCTCAAACCGAGAGTCAGAATTGACTCCGTCAGTTTTCACAAGTCACATCAACGCCCTGGCCGTGCTGGAACAACCGGAGGTCAATCGGATTAGTATTTCTAATTTTGGACCCTCAAACCTAGCTAAGTTCTTCCTCTTTAAACAAAACAACTAAACTAACTTGTTAATGTGAATTTGAGCATCAAGATAAAACGGGAGTCCAAATTGAACTCTGTCAGTTTCCACAAGTCATAATCATCCCCCCAACCGTGCAAGAGCAAACCGAGGCCAATCGAATTAGTATTTTAATTTTGAACCCCCACCTAGCTAAGTTCTTCCTTTTTAAACATAACAAATAAACTTTGTTTAATGTGAATTTGAGCGTCGAGCTCAAATCGGAAGTCCAAAATTAACTCCATCAGTTTCCACAAGTCACAATCATCACCCTGGCCGTACTGAAAAAAATCGGAGGCCAATCGGATTAGTATTTCTAATTTTGGACCCCCAAACCTAAGTTCTTCATTTTTAAACAAAATTAACTTGCTTAATGTGAATTTGAGCGTCCACCTCAAACCGGGAGTCGGAATTGAACTCCGTCAGTTTTCACAAGTCACAATCATAACCCTGGCCATGCAGGAACAAACCGGAGGCCAATTGGATTAGTATTTCTAATTTTGGACCCCCACCTAGCTAAATTCTTCCATTTTAAACAAAACAAAATAAGCTAACTTGCTTAATGTGAATTTGAGGGTCAAGCTCAAACCGAGAGTCCAAATTAAACACCGTCAGTTTCCACAAGTCACAATCATCACCCTGGCCATGCTGGGAAAAATCGAAGGCAAATCGGATTATTATTTCTAATTTTGGACCACCAACCTAAGTTCTTCTTTTTAAAACTAAACTAACTTGCTTAATGTGAATTTGAGCGTCGAGGTCAATCGAGAGTCGAAATTGAACTCCGTCAGTTTTCACAAGTCACAATCATCGCCATGGCCATGCTGGAAAAAATGGACACCAATCGGATTAGTATTTCTAATTTTGGACACCTAAACCTAGCATAGTTCTTCCTTTTAAACAAAACAAAGTAAAATAACTTGGTTAATGTGATTTGAGCGTCGAGCTCAAACTGGGAGTCCAAATTGAACTCCGTCACTTTACACAATTCACAATCATCACCATGGTTGTGCTGGAAAAAATCGGAGGCCAATCGGATTATTACTTCTAATTTGGACCCTCAAACCTAAGTTGTTCATTTTTAAACTAAACTAACTTATTAAATGCGAATTTGAGTGTCGAGCTCAAACTGGGAGTCAGAATTGAACTCCGTCAGTTTTCACAAGTCACAATCATCACCCTGGATGTGCTGGAACAAATCGGAGGCCAATCGGATTAGTATTTCAATTTTGGACCCCCAAACCTTGCTAAGTTCTTCCTTTTTAAACAAAACAACTAAATAACTAACTTGCTTAATGTGAATTTAAGCGTCGAGCTCAAACCGGGAGTCCAAATTGAACTCTGTCAGTTTCCACAAGTCACAATCATCACCCTGGCAGTTGGAAAAAATCGGAGGCCAATCGAATTACTATTTCTAATTTTGACACTCAAACCTAAGCTCTTCATTTTTAAACTAAATTAACTTGTTAATGTGAATTCGAGCGTCGAGCTCAAATCAGGAGTCCGAATTGAACTCCGTCAGTTTTCACAAGTCAAAATCATCGCCCTGACCGTGCTGGAACAAACTAGAGGCGAATCGGATTAGTATTTCTAATTTTGGACCCCAAACCTAGCTAAGTTCTTCTTTTTTAAACAAAACAAACTAAACTAACTTGTTTAATGTGAATTTGAGCGTTGATCTCAAACCGGGAGTCCAAATTGAACTCCGCCAGTTTCCACAAGTCACAATCATCGCCCTGACCGTACTGAAAAAAATCAGAGGCCAATCAAATTAGTATTTCTAGTTTTGACACCCAAAACCTCAGTTCCTCGTTTTTAAACTAAACTTACTTGCTTAATGTGAATTTGAGCATCGAGCTCAAATCGGGAGTCGGAATTGAACTCCGTCAGTTTCATAAGTCACAATCATCACCCTTGCCGTGCTGGAACAAACCGGAGGCCAATTGGATTAGTATTTCTGATTTTGGTCCCCCAACCTAGCTAAGTTCTTCCTTTTAAACAAAACAACTAAACTAAGTTGCTTAATGTGAATTGAGGGTCAGCTCAAAACGGGAGTCCAAATTGAACTCTGTCAGTTTTCACAAGTCACAATCATCGCCTTGGCCGTGCTGGAAAAAACTGGAGGCAAATTGGATTATTATTTCTAATTTTGACCCTCAAACCTAAGTTCTTCATTTTTAAACTAAACTAACTTGCTTAATGTGATTTGAGTGTCGAGCTCAAACTAGGAGTAGGAATTAAAGTCCGTTAGTTTTATCAAGTCACAATCATCGCCTTGCCATGCTGGAAAAAACCGGAGGCCAATCGGATTAGTATTTATAATTTTGGACCCCCAAACCTAGCTACGTTCTTTCATTTTAAACAAAACAACTAAACTAACTTACTTAATGTGAATTGAGCGTCGAGCTCAAACCAGGAGTCCAAATTGAACTCTGTCAGTTTTCACAAGTCATAATCATCGCCCTGGCCGTGCTGGAAAAATTTGGAGGCAATCGAATTAGTATTTCTATTTTTGGCAAAGTTCTTCATTTTTAAACTAAACTACCTTGTTTATTGTGAATTGAGCGTCGAGCATAAATCGGGAGTCGGAATTGAAATCCATTAGTTTTTCACAAGTCACAATCATCGCCCTGGCCATGCTGGAACAAACCAGAGGCCAATCAGATTAGTATTTCTAATTTTGGACCCCAAACCAAGCTAAGTTCTTCCTTTTTAAACAAACAAACTAAACTAACTTGCCTAATGTGAATTTGAGTGTCAAACTCAAACTGGAGTGCAAATTGAACTCCGTCAGTTTCCACAAGTCACAATCATTGCCTTGGCGTGCTGGAAAAAACCAGAGGCCATCGGATTAGTATTTCTAATTTTGGACCCCCAAACCTATGTTCTTCATTTTTAAACTAAACTAATTGCTTAATGTGAATTTGAGCATCAAGCTCAAACCGGGAGTCAGAATTCAACTCCGTTAGTTTTCACAAGTCACAATCAACGCCTCGTCGTGCTGGAACAAACCGGAGGCCAATCAGATTAGTATTTCTAATTTTGTACCCTCAAACCTAGCTAAGTTCTTCCTTTTTAAACAAAACAAACTAAGCTAACTTGCTTAATGTGAATTTGAGCGTCAAGCTCAAACGGAGAGTTCAAATTGAACTCCGTCAGTTTTCACTAGTCAATCATCGCTCCTTGCCGAGCTGGAAAAAATCGAAGGCCAATCGGATTAGTATTTCTAATTTTGGACCCTCAAACCTAAGTTCTTCATTTTTAAACTAAACTAACTTGTTTAATGTGAATTGGAGCGTCGAACTCAAATCGGGAGTTCGAATTGAACTCTGTCAGTGTCCACAAGTCACAATCATCGCCCCGACTATGCTAGAACAATGAAAAGGCCAATCGTATTACAATTTCTAATTTTGGACGCCAAAACCTAGCTAAGTTCTTCTATTTAACAAAACAAACAAAAACTTGTATAATGAATTGATGGTCGAGCTCAAACGGGAGTCCAAATTGAAGTCCGTCAGTCTCACAAGTCACAATATCGCCCTGGCCGTTGTGGAAAAAACCGGTGGCCAATCGGATTAGTATATCTAATTTTGGACCCCAAACCAAAGTTCTTCATTTTTAAACTAAACTAACTTGCTTAATGTGAATTTGAGCGTCGAGCTCAAATCGAGAGTCAGAATTGAACTCCGTCAGTTTTTACAAGTCACAATCACGCCCTGGCCGTGTTGGAACAAATCGGAGGCCAATCGGATTAGTATTACTAATTTTGGACCCTCAAACCTATAGTTCTTCCTTTTTAAACAAAACAAACTAACTAACTTGGTTAATGTGAATTTGAGCGTCGAGTTAAAACCGGGAGTCCAAATTGAACTCTGTCATTTCCACAAGTCACAATCATCGCCCCGACCGTGCTAGAGAGTAAGCGGAGGCCAATAGAATTAGTATTTCTAATTTTGGACCCCCAAACCTAGATAAGTTCTTCCTTTTTAAACAAAACAAACAAAACTTTGTTTAATGTGAATTTGAGCGTCGAGCTCTAACCGGAAGTCCAAAATGAACTCCGTCAGTTTCCATAAGTCACAATCATCGCCATGGCCGTACTGCAAAAAACCGGATGCCAATCGGATTAGTATTTCTAATTTTGGACCCCCAAACCTAAGTTCTTCATTTTTGAACTAAATTAACTTGCTTAATGTGAATTTGAGCATCGAGGTCAAATCGGGAGTTGGAATTGAACTCCGTCATTTTCATAAGTCACAATCATCACCATGGCCATGGTAAACAACCAGAGGCCAATTGGATTAGTATTTATAATTTTGGACCCCTAAACCTAGCTAAGTTCTTCCTTTTTAAACAAAACAAACTAAACTAACTTGCTCAATGTGAATTTGAGCGTCGAGCTCAAACTGGGAGTGCAAATTGAACTCCGCCAGTTTACACAAGTCACAATCATCGCCCTAGTTGTGCTGGAAAAAACCGGAGGCCAATCGGATTATTACTTCTAATTTTTTGACCCTCAAACCTAAGTTGTTCTTTTTAAACTAAACTGACTTTTTTAATGCGAATTTGAGTGTCGAGCTCAAACTGGAGTCAGAATTGAACTTCGTAGGTTTTCACAAGTCACAATCATCGCCGTGGCTGTGCTGGAATAAATCGGAGTCCAATCGGATTAGTATTTCTAATTTTGGACCCCCAAACCTAGCTAAGTTCTTCCTTTTTAAACGAAACAAACTAAACTAACTTGCTTAATGTGAATTTAAGCGTCGAGCTGAAACCGGGAGTCCAAATTGAACTCTGTCAGTTTCCACAAGTCACAATCATCACCTTGGCCATGCTGGAAAAAATCGGAGGCCAATCGGATAAGTATTTCTAATTTTCGACCCTCTAACATAAGCTCTTTTTTTAACTAAACTAACATGTTTAATGTGATTTGAGCGTCGAGCTCAAACCGGTAGTCTGAATTGAACTTCGTCAGTTTCTACAAGTCAAAATCATCGCCCGACCATGCTGGAACAACCAGAGGCCAATCGGATTAGTATTTCTAATTTTACACCCCCAAACCTAAGTACTTCATTTTTAAACTAAACTATTTGCTTAATGTGAATTTGAGCGTCAAGCTCAAACGGGAGTCGGAATTGAACTCCGTCAATTTTCACAAGTCACAAACATCGCCCTGGTTGTGCTAGAATAAACCGGAGGCCAATCGGATTAGTATTTCTAATTTTGGACCCCAAACCTAGCTAAGTTCTTTCTTTTAAAACAAAACAAACTAAACTAACTTGTTTAATGTGAATTTGAGCGTCGAGCTCAAACCTGGAGTCTGAATTGAACTCCGTCAGTTTCTATAAGTCACAATCATCGCCCTGGCCGTACTGGAAAAAACTGGTGGACAATCGGATTATATTTCTAATTTTGACCCCCAAACCTCATTCTTCTTTTTTAAAACTAAACTTACTTGCTTAATGGGAATTTAAGAGTTGAGCTCAAACCGGGAGTCCGAATTGAACTCCGTCGGTTTTCACAAGTCCAAATCATCGCCCCGACCAAGCTGGAACAAACCAGAGGTCAATCGGATTAGTATTTCTAATTTTGGACCCCCAAACCTAGCCAAGTTCTTCCTTTATAAACAAAACAAACTAACTAACTTGTTTAATGTGAATTAGAGCATCGATCTCAAACCAAGAGTCCAAATTGAACTCCGTCAGTTTCCACAAGTCATAATCATCACCCTCCCCACTGGAAAAATTCAGAGGCCAATCGAATTATTATTTCTAATTTTGTTTAGTTCCTCATTTTAAACTAACTAACTTGGTTATGTGAATTTGAGCGTCGGCGTAAATCAAGAGTTAGAATTGAACTCCATTAGCTTTCACAAGTCACATCATCGCCCTGGCCATGCTGGAACAAACCGGAGGCAATCAGATTAATATTTCTAATTTTGGACCCCCAAACCTAGCTAAGTTCTTCCTTTTTAAATAAAACAAACTAAACTAACTTGCTTAAAGTGAATTTGAGCGTCGAACTCAAACTGGAATTACACATTGAACTCCGTCTTTCCACAAGTCATAATCATCACCTTGGCCACGCTGGAAAAAACCAGAGGCCATCGGATTAGTATTTCTAATTTTGGACCCCCAAACCTATGTCTTAATTTTTAACTAAACTAACTTGATTAATGTGAATTGAGCATCGAGCTCAAACCGGGAGTCAGAATTGAACTCCGTCAGTTTTCACAAGCAACAATCAATGCCCTGACCGTGTTGAACAAACCGGGGCCAATCGGATTAGTATTTCTAATTTTGGACCTCAAGCCTAGCTAAGTTCTTCCTTATTAAATAAAACAAAGTAACTAACTTGCTAATGTGAATTTGAGCGTCGATCTCAAACCGAGAGTCCAAATTAAACTCTCGTCAGTTTTCACAAGTCACAATCATCGCTCTTGCTGTGCTGGAAAAAATCGAAGGCCAATCGGATTAGTATTCTAATTTAGGACCCTTAAACCTAAGTTCTTCATTTTTAAAACTAAACTAACTTGTTTAATGTGAATTGGAGCGTCGAGCTCAAACCTGGAGTCTGAATTGAACTCCGTCAGTGTCCACAAGTCACAATCATCACCCCGACTGTGCTAGAACAATCAAGAGGCCAATCATATTAGTATTTCTAATTTTGGACCCCTAAACCTAGCTATGTTCTTCCTTTTTAAACAAAATAACTAAACTAACTTGTTAATGTGATTTTGAGCGTCGAGCTCAATCGGGAGTCCAAATTGAAGTCCGTCAGTCTCCACAAGTCACAATCATCGCCCTGGCTGTAGTGGAAAAAATCAGAGGCCAATGGGATTAGTATTTCTCTTTTAGACCCCCAAACCAAGTTCTTCATTCTTAACTAAACTAACTTGCTGAATGTGGATTTGAGCGTCGAGCTCAAACCGGGAGTCAAAATTAACTCCGTCAAATTTTACAAGTCACAATCACGCCCTGGCCCTGCTGGAAAAAACTCGGAGAGCAAATCGGATTAGTATTTCTAATTTTGGACCCCAAACCTTGCTAAGTTCTTCCTTTTTAAACAAAACAAACTAAACTAACTTGTTAATGTGAATTTAGCGTCGAGTTAAGACTGGGAGTCCAAATTGAACTCTGTCATTTTCTACAAGTCACAATCATCGCCCCCGACAGTGTTGGAGCAAACTGGAGGCCAATCGATTAGTATATCTAATTTAGAACCCCCAAACCTAGCTAATTTCTTCCTTTTAAAACAAAACAAACTAAACTTTGTTTAATGTCAATTTTAGCGTCGAGCTCAAACCGAAGCCCAAATTGAACTCCGCCAGTTTCCACAAGTCACAATCATCGCCCTGGCCGTACTGAACAAAATCGGAGGCCAATCGGATTAGTATTTCTAATTTTGGCCCCCAAACTTAAGTTCTTCATTTCTAATCTAAATTAATTTGCTTAATGTGAATTTGAGCGTCGACCTCAAACTGGTAGTCGGAATTGAACTCCGTCAGTTTTCACGAGTCACAATCATTGCCCTGGCCATGTAGGAACAATCGGATGCCAATTGGGTTATTATTTCTAATTTTGGACCCCCAAACCTAGCTAAATTCTTCCTTTTAAACAAAACAAACTAAACTAACTTGCTAAATGTGAATTTGAGCGTCAAGCTCAAACCGGGAGTCCAAATTGAACTCCGTCAATTTTCACAAGTCACAATCATCGCCCTGGCCGTGCTCGAAAAAATTGAGGTAATCGGATTATTATTTCTAATTTTGGACCATCAAACCTAATTCTTCATTTTTGAAATAAACTAACTTGCATAATTTGAATTTGAGTGTCGAGGTCAAATCGGGAGTCGGAATTGAACTCCGTCAGTTTTCACAAGTCACAATCATCGCCATGGCCATGCTGGAAAAAATCGGAGGCCAATCGATTAGTATTTCTATTTTGGACCCCTCAACCTAACTAAGTTCTTCCTTTCTAAACAAAACAAACTAATCTAACTTTCTTAATGTGAATTTGAGCGTCGAGCTCAACTGGGAGTGCAAATTGAAGTCTGTCAGTTTCCATAAGTCATAATCATCGCCTTGGCCATGCTGGAAAAAACCAGAGGCCAATCGGATTAGTATTTCTAATTTTGGACCCCCAACCTTGCTAAGTTCTTCCTTTTAACAAAAAACTAAACTAACTTGTTAATGTGAATTTAAGCGTCGAGTAAGACTGGGAGTCCAAATTGAACTCTGTCAGTTTCTACAAGTCACAATCATCGCCCCGACCGTGTTGGAGCAAACTGGAGGCCAATCGTATTAGTATATCTAATTTAGAACCCCCAAACCTAGCTAATTTCTTCCTTTTAAAACAAAACAAACTAAACTTTGTTTAATGTCAATTTTAGCGTCGAGCTCAAACCGGAAGCCCAAATTGAACTCCGCCAGTTTCCACAAGTCACAATCATCGCCCTGGCCGTACTGAACAAAATCGGAGGCCAATCGGATTAGTATTTCTAATTTTGGACCCCCAAACTTAAGTTCTTCATTTTTAATCTAATTAATTTGCTTATGTGAATTTGAGCGTCGACCTCAAACTGGTAGTCGGAATTGAACTCCGTCAGTTTTCACGAGTCACAATCATTGCCCTGGCCATGTAGGAACAAATCGGAGGCCAATTGGTTATTATTTCTAATTTTGGACCCCCAAACCTAGCTAAATTCTTCCTTTTAAAACAAAACAAACTAAACTAACTTGCTAAATGTGAATTTGAGCGTCAAGCTCAAACCGGGAGTCCAAATTGAACTCCGTCAATTTTCACAAGTCACAATCATCGCCCTGGCCGTGCTCGAAAAAATTGGAGGAAAATCGGATTATTATTTCTAATTTTGGACCATCAAACCTAAGTTCTTCATTTTTGAAATAAACTAACTTGCATAATTTGAATTTGAGTGTCGAGGTCAAATCGGGAGTCGGAATTGAACTCCGTCAGTTTTCACAAGTCACAATCATCGCCATGGCCATGCTGGAAAAATTCGGAGGCCAATCGGATTAGTATTTCTAATTTTGGACCCTCAAACCTAACTAAGTTCTTCCTTTCTAAACAAAACAACTAAACTAACTTTCTTAATGTCAATTTGAGCGTCGAGCTCAAACTGGGAGTGCAAATTGAAGTCTGTCAGTTTCCATAAGTCATAATCATCGCCTTGGCCATGCTGGAAAAAACCAGAGGCCAATCGGATTAGTATTTCTAATTTTGGACCCCCAAACCTATGTTCTACATTTTTAAACTAAACTAACTTGCTTAATGTGAATTTGAGCGTCGAGCTCAAATCGGGAGTCAGAATTGAACTCCGTCAGTTTTCACAAGTCACAATCAACGCCCTGGCCATGCTGGAACAAACCGTAGGCCAATCGGATTAGTATTTCTAATTTTGGACCCTCAAACGTAACTAAGTTCTTCCTTTTAAAAGAAAACAAACTAATCTAACTTGCTTAATGTGAATTTGAGTGTCGATCTCAAACCGAGAGTCCAAAATAAACTCCGCCAGTTCTCACAAGTCACAATCATCACTCTTGCCATGCTCGAAAAAATGATGCCCAATCGGATTAGTATTTCCAATTTTTAAATCTAAGTTCTTCATTTTTAAACTAAACTAACTTGTTTAATGTGAATTGGAGCGTCGAGCTCAAACCGCGAGTCCGAATTGAACTCTGTCAGTGTCCACAAGTCACAATCATCGCCCCGACTGTGCTAGAACAAACAAGAGGCCAATCGTATTAGTATTTCTAATTTTGGACCCTCAAACCTAACTAAGTTCTTCCTTTCTAAACAAAACAAACTAAACTAACTTTCTTAATGTGAATTTGAGTGTCGAGCTCAAACTGGGAGTGCAAATTGAACTCCGTCAGTTTCCACAAGTCATAATCATCGCCTTGGCCATGCTGGAAAAAACCAGAGGCCAATCGGATTAGTATTTCTAATTTTGGACCCCCAAACCTATGTTCTACATTTTTAAACTAAACTAACTTGCTTAATGTGAATTTGAGCGTCGAGCTCAAACCGGGAGTCAGAATTGAACTCCGTCAGTTTTTACAAGTCACAATCAACGCCCTGGATGTGCTGGAACAAACTGGAGGCCAATCGGATTAGTATTTTTAATTTTAGACCTTCAAACATAGCTATGTTCTTTCTTTTAAAAGAAAACAAACTAAACAAAACTTGCTTAATGTGAATTTGAGCGTCGAGCTCAAACTGAGAGTCCAAAATGAACTCCGTCAGTTTTCACAAGTCACAATCATCGCTCTTGCTGTGCTGGAAAAAATCAAAGGCCAATCGGATTATTATTTCTAATTTTGGACCCTCAAACCTATGTTCTTCATTTTTAAACTAAACTAACTTATTTAATGTGAATTGGAGCATCGAGCTCAAACCGGGAGTCCGAATTGAACTCTGTCAGTGTCCACGAGTCACAATCATCGCCCCGACTGTGCTAGAACAATCAAGAGGCCAATTGTCTTAGTATTTCTAATTTTGGACCCCTAAACCAAGCTTATTCCTTCCTTTTTAAACAAAACAAACCAAACTAACTTGTATAATGTGAATTTGAGCGTCGAGCTCAAACCGAGAGTCCAAATTGAAGTCCGTCAGTCTCTACAAGTCACAATCATCTCCCTGGCCATAGTGGAAAAATCGGATTCCAATCGGATTAGTATTTCTAATTTTGGACCCCCAAACCAAAGTTCTTCATTTTTAAACTAAACTAACTTTATTAATGTTAATTTGAGCATCGAGCTCAAACTGGGAGTCAGATTAATTGAACCCCGTCAGTTTTTACAAGTCACAATCAATGCCCTGCCCATACTGGAACAAACCGGAGGCCAATCGGATTAGTATTTCTAATTTTGGACCCTCAAACCTAGCTAAGTTCTTCCTTTTTAAACAAAACAAACTAAACTAACTTGGTTAAAGTGAATTTGAGCGTCGAGTTAAAACCATGAGTCCAAATTGAACTCTGTCAGTTTCACTAAGTCACAATCATCGCCCCGACCGTGCGGGAGCAAACCGGAGGCCATCGAATTAGTATTTTTAATTTTGAACCTACAAACCTAGCTAAGTTCTTCCTTTTTAAACAAAACAAACTAAACTTTGTTATTGTGAATTTGAGCGTCGAGCTCAATCCGGAAATCCAAATTGAACTCCGTCAGTTTCCACAAGTCACAATCATCGCCCTGGCCATACTGGAAAAAATCAGAGGCCAATCGGATTAGTATTTCTAATTTTGGACCCCCAAACCTAAGTTCTTCATTTTTAAAGTAAATTATCTTGCTTAATGTGAATTTCAGCGTCGACCACAAACCGGGAGTCAGAATTTAACTTCGTCAGTTTTCGCAAGTCACAATCATCGCCCTGGCCATGCAGGAAGAAACCGGAGGCCAATTGGATTAGTATTTCTAATTTTGGACCACCAAACCTAGCTAAATCTTCATTTTTAAACAAAACAAACTAAACTAACTTGCTTAATGTGAATTTGAGCGTCAAGCTCAAACCGGGAGTCCAAATTGAACTCCATCAATTTCCACAAGTCACATCATCGCCCTGGCCGTACTGGATAAAATCGGAGGCAAATCGGATTATTATTTCTAATTTTGGACCATCAAACCTAAGTTCTTCATTTTAAATTAAACTAACTTGCTTAATGTGAATTTGAGCGTCGAGGTCAAATCGGTAGTCGGAATTGAACTCCGCCATTTTTCACAAGTCACAATCATCGCCATGGCCATGCTTGAAGAAACTGGAGGCCAATCGGATTAGTATTTCTAATTTTGGACCCCCAAACCTAGCTAAGTTCATCATTTTTAAACTAAACAAACTAAAATAATTTGCTTAATGTGAATTTGAGCGTCGAGCTCAAACTTAGAGTACAAATTGAACTCCATCAATTTACACAAGTCACAATCATCGCCCTGGTTGTGCTGGAAAAAATCGGAGGCCAATCGGATTATTACTTCTAATTTTGGTCCCTCAAACCTAGGTTGTTCATTTTTAAACTAAACTAACTTGTTTAATGTGAATTTGAGCGTCGAGTTCAAACTGGGAGTCAGAATTGAACTCTCTTAGTTTTCACAAGTCACAATCATCGCTCTGGGTATGCTGGAACAAATCGAAGGGCAATCAGATTAGTATTTCTAATTTTGGACCCCCAAACCTAGCTAAGTTCTTCCTTTTTAAACAAAACAAACTAAACTAACTTGCTTAATGTTAATTTAAGCGTCGAGCTCAAACCGGGAGTCCAAATTGAACTCTGTCAGTTTCCACAAATCACAATGATCACCCTGGCCATGCTGGAAAAAATCGGAGGCCAATCAGATTAGTATTTCTAATTTTGGACCCTCAACCTAAGCTCTTCATTTTTAAACTAAACTAACATGTTTAACGTGAATTTGAGCGTCGAGCTCAAACCGGGAGTCTGAATTGAACTCCGTCGGTTCTACAAGTCAAAATCATCGCCCCGACCATGCTGGAACAAACCAGAGGCCAATCATATTAGTATTTATAATTTTGGACCGCCAAACCAAGCAAAGTTCTTCCTTTTTAAACAAAACAAACTAAACTAACTTGTTTAATGTGAATTTGAGTGTCGATCTCAAACCGAGAGTCCAAATTGAACTCCGTCAGTTTCCATAAGTCATAATCATCGCCCTGGTCGTACTGGAAAAAATTGGAGGCCAATCGGATTAGGATTTCTAATTTTGGACCCCCAAACTTAAGTTCTTCATTTATAAACTAAATTAATTTGCTTAATGTGAATTTCGGCATCGACCTCAAACTGGGAGTTGGAATTGAACTCTGTCAGTTTTCACAAGTCACAATCATTGCCTTGGCCATGAAGGAAGAAACCGGAGGCTAATTGGATTAGTATTCTAATTTTTCACCCCCAACCCAGATAAATTCTTCCTTTTTAAACAAAACAAACTAAACTAACTTGCTTAATGTGAATTTGAGCGTTAAGCTCAAACCGGGTGTCCAAAGTGAACTCCGTCAATTTCCACAAGTCACAATCATCGCCCTGGCCGTGCTGGAAAAAAATGGAGGCAAATCGGATTATTATTTCTAATTTTGGACCATCAAACCTAAGTTCATAATTTTTTAACTAAACTAACTTGTTAATGTGAATTTGAGCGTCGAGGTCAAATCGGGAGTCGAAATTGAACTCCATCAGTTTTCACAAGTCACAATCATCACCATGGCCATGCTAGAAAAAATCGGAGGCAATCGGATTAGTATTTCTAATTTTGGCCCCCTAAACCTAGCTAAGTTCTTCCTTTTTAAACAAAACAAACTAAACTAACTTGCTTAATGTGAATTTGAGCGTCGAGCTCAAAATGGGAGTACAATTGAACTCCGTCAGTTTACACAAGTCACATCATCGCCTAGTTGTGCTGGAAAAAATCGGAGGCCAATCAGATTATTACTTCTAGTTTTGGACCATCAAACCTAAGTTGTTCGTTTTAAACTAAACAAACTTGTTTAATGTGAATTTGAGCGTCGAGCTCAAATTGGTAGTGAGAATTGAACTCTCTCAGTTTTCACAAGTCACAATCATCGCCCTGGCTATGCTGGAACAAATCAGAGGCCAATCGGATTAGTATTTCTAATTTTGGACCCCCAAACCTAGCTAAGTTCTTCCTTTTTAAACAAAACAAACTAAATTAACTTGCTTAATGTGAATTTAAGCGTCGAGCTCAACCGAGAGTCCAAATTGAACTCTGTCAGTTTCCACAAGTGACAATGATCACTCTGGCCATGCTGGAAAAAATCGGAGGCCAATCAGATTGGTATTTCTAAATTTGCATCCTCAAACCTAATCTCTTCATTTTTAAAACTAAACTAACATGTTTAATGTGAATTTGAGCGTCGAGCTCAAACTAGGAGTTCGAATTGAACTCCATCGGTTTCCACAAGTCAAAAACATCGCCCCGACCATGCTGGAACAAACCAGAGGTAAATCGGATTAGTATTTCTAATTTTGGACCCCCAAACCTAGCTAAGTTCTTCCTTTTTAAACAAAACAAACTAAACTAACTTGTTAATGTGAATTGAGTGTCGATCTCAAACGGGAGTCGTCAGTTTCCACAAGTCACAATCATCGCCCTGACCGTACTGGAAAAAATCAGAGGCCAATCGGATTAGTATTATAATTTTAGACCCTTAAACCTAAGTACCCTAAGTACTTAATTTTAAAACTAAACTATCTTGCTTAATGTGAATTTCAGCGTCGAGCTAAGATCGGTAGTCGGAATTGAACTCCGTCAATTTCCATAAGTCACAATCATCGCCCTGGCCATGCTAGAATAAACCGGAGGCCAATCGGATTAGTATTTATAATTTTGGACCCTGAAACCTAGCTAAGTTATTTCTTTTTAAACAAAACAAACTAAACTAACTTGTTTAATGTGAATTTGAGTTTCGAGCTCAAACCGGGAGTGCAAATTGAACTCCGTCAGTTTCCATAAGTCACAATCATCACCCTGGCCGTACTGGAAAAAACTGGTGGCCAATCGGAGTAGTATTTCTAAATTTGGACCCCTAAACCTAGGTTCTTATTTTTTAAACAAAACTTGCTTAATGTGAATTTGAGCATCGAGCTCAAATCGGGAGTCGGAATTGAACTCCATCAATTTTCACAAGTCACAATCATCGCCCTGGCCGTGTTGGAACAAACTAGAGGTCAATCAGATTAGTATTTCTAATTTTCGTCCCCCAAACCTAGCTAAGTTCTTCCTTTTTAAACAAAACAAACTAAACTAAGTTGCTTAATGCGAATTTGAGCGTCGAGCTCAAACCGGGATTCCAAATTGAACTCTGTCAGTTTCCACAAGTCACAATCATCGCGTTGGCCGTGCTGGAAAATTGGAGGCAAATTGGAGTAGTATTCTAATTTTGTACCGTCAAACATAAGTTCTACATTTTAAAACTAAACTAACTTGTTTAATGTGAATTTGAGCATCGAGCTCAAACCGGGAGTCCGAATTGAACTCCGTCATTTTTCACAAGTCACAATCATCGCCCGGACCGTGCTGGAACCAACCGGTGGCGAATCGGATTAGTATTTCTAATTTTGGACCCCCAAACCTAGCTATGTTTTTTCTTTTTAAACAAAACAAACTAAACTAACTTGTTTAATGTGAATTTGAGCGTCGAGCTCAAACCGGGAGTCCAAATTGAACTCCGTCAGTTTCCACAGGTCACAATCATCGCCTTGGTAAGACTGGAAAAAATCGGAGGCCAATCGGATTAGTATTTCTAATTATGGACCACCAAACCTAAGTTCTTCATTTTTAAACTAAACTAACTTGCTTAATGGGAATTTGAGCTTCGAGCTCAAACCGGGAGTCGAAATTAAATTCCGTTAGTTTTCACAAGTTGTTGGAATAAACCAGGGGCCAATCGGATTAGTATTTCTAATTTTGGACCCCTAAACCTATCTAAGTTCTTTCTCTTTAAACAAAACAAACTAAACTAACTTGCATAATGTGAATTTGAGCATCGAGCTCAAATCGGGAGTCCAAATTGAACTCCGTCAGTTTCCACAAGTCATAATCATCACCCTGGCCGTGCTGAAAAAATTTGGAGGCCATCGAATTAGTATTTCTAATTTTGGCAAAGTTCTTCATTTTTAAACCAAACTAACTTGTTTATTGTGAATTTGAGCGTCGAACATAAATCGGGAGTCGAAATTGTTCTCCATTAGTTTTCACAAGTCACAATCATCGCCTTGGTAAGACTGGAAAAAATCGGAGGCCAATCGGATTAGTATTTCTAATTTTGGACCCCCAAACCTAAGTACTTCATTTTTAAACTAAACTATCTTGCTTAATGTGAATTTGAGCGTCGAGCTCAAATCGGGAGTCAGAATTGAACTCCGTCAATTTTCACAAGTCACAATCATCACCCTGCCCAGTTAGGTAGCCCAGGGGGGGGTGAATGGGTCTTTAAAATTTATCAATTATACTTGTTCACTAAAAACGTTCACAAAGAATACACTTTGAAGATGTTAGTGTAAGTAAAGAAAAACAACAAACACATGAAGATAATCACACAACACCAGATGTATCCTGGTTCGGACCTCCTTTCCACAGGAGTCCTACGTCCAGTCCCTGAGCAACAACTCAGGATTTCACTAACTAGGGTACAATCCCCCTATGGACACTACAACATGCAGCTCATCTGGTCTTCTCTTCACAGCCTGAAGAGGAACAACACCCTGGATACCCCACCAGGTCTTCCTTCACACTAGAAGGGCATACACACACCCTGGATACCACCAGGTCTTCCTTCACACACAAAGGGTACAAGCACGAAAACAAGTAAGTAGGACATTAAGCCCCTAGATCAAGCTTTGACAAGCCAAGATCTGAAGCAAAGGACTGAGAGCTTATGGTCTACAAACTAAGCTCACTCTCAGATCCAGACAAGCTCTCTCGAAAATCTACAAACAATGCAGAGAGCAAAGAAGAGCTAATGTAATGGAATGAGGCTTGGCTCTTTCTTGAGAACTCGCAGAAGACTTGATGATCAGAGTGTTTTTGTATGACTATCGTTCTCTGTCTATATCTATTTCTTATGGGGCTCCTCTCTTCAATATATAGCTTCAATTTTGAAATATAGACGTTGAAGTATCCATTGCCTCTAGCTTTTCGTGGACGTTAGACTGAGTGGCACTTGGAAGCTTCCAGTCAACAGTCCTTTATCCATTTGTGCACACAAAGAGATAGGATCTTCTGAAGTGTCCTTTGGCTTCTACATGGTCCAACATTGTATGACAAATGTTGTCAGAGACCTGCATACATTAAGTGCTAGAACAGTAGACAACTAGGCTGTCTCTTGTTGTCAGTCAATGTTGGTGTGAATATTCACCAAAATAGTAATGTCATTTTGCTGTTCTAAAAGATGCATATGGAATAGACACAATAATGGATGATATCGTCTGTATGCATGCAGAGATATGTTTAGTCTTCATTAAATGCACAGCTATCAGAAGAATATGTTCGAAGACTTTGACTATTCAACCCGTTGAAAGGATAAGTCATATGTCAAGTTGATTGATATGAAATCGATGCGTTTATGACTTAAGAAATCGTTATGCAACCAAATAGCAAATCGTTGTGAGATATGAAAGAATCGTTGTGATATATGAAAGAATCGTTGTGATCATCAAGGAAATCATTATGATTACTTAAGAAGTCGATGCGCAAAGAAAATCGTTATGAGAACCAAAGAAATCGATGTGATAAGAAAATCGTTGATCACTAAAGCAATCGTTACGAAAGCAAGTCGTTACAATGACTAAAGGAATCGTTACGAGAGCAAGTTATTATGATGACTAAAGAATCGTTACGAAAGAAAGTCGTTACGATGACTAAAGGAATCGTTACGAAAGCAAGTCGTTGCGATGACTAAAGGAATCGTTACGAAAGTAAGTCGTTACGATGACCAAAGGAATCGTTACGAAAGCAAGTCGTTACGATGACTAAAGGAATCATTACGAGAGCAAGTTATTATGATGACTAAAGGAATCGTTACGAAAGAAAGTCGTTACGATGACTAAAGGAATCGTTACGAAAGAAAGTCGTTACGATGACTAAGGAATCGTTACGAAAGCAAGTCGTTACGATGACTAAAGGAATCGTTACGAAGCAAGTCATTGCGATGACTAAAGGAATCGTTACGAAAGTAAGTCGTTACGATGACCAAAGGAATCGTTACGAAAGCAAGTTGTTACGATGACTAAAGGAATCGTTACGAGAGCAAGTCGTTACGATGACTAAAGGAATCGTTACGAGAGCAAGTCATTACGATCTCTTAAGAAGTCGTTGTAGGAACGATTTCTTTTGAAATCAGAAGAAGTTTCAATCTATGAAGAAATCGTTAAGGTACTTATGAAATGGTTATGAAGAAATCGTTACAGTTCTACTGTAATCTTTATGATGTATAAAAGAAACCGATGTGTACTTGGACAAATATGATGCTATAGATACAATGTAAAGATGCTTACCTGTTTTGGCTTATTTTCCTTGGTATTAATTCTGAGCTTAAGACTTGTAGAAAATAGGTTAGTGACCTTTAATTAAGAGTTTGATAATTATCACAATAATATGGTTTTGTTAATCACCAAAATAGAAATGTAATTACTTTTAATTACATGGGGATAGACTGTTCATCAATCTCTCCCTTTTTGGTGATGACAAAACTTTAACAAATTAACAAACTTAGAAAATAGCACAGATAAATAGATCTCCATATGTATTTCAGAGCTGCATAATTCTCCCCCTTTTTGTCCTTAGCAAAAAAAAAACGCAAGGAATAGACAAAGAAGAAGCGAAAACAACTGAATGAGACAGGAAATACTATTTGTATTCATTCATTCTGGGAAGGTACAGGGAGATAAAAGGCAGGAGAGAGGAGGGAGGCAAAATGAGAAATGATTTCCCATGCCTGTTCTTCCTGCTTTTCAAAAACTTGACGAAATACACCAGGGGCAAGATTATACTTGGGTCCCATGGAGGGAGCCATTCTCTTCAAATGGAGAGCCAACTACTCATCAGGAGATTGGCATAGGCTTCTTTGCTAAGGGAGATTCTTTTGAAGGATACTAATCCAAAATTGGCTCGAGCAAGGAATTGATCAACTGAAATGGGATAGAAGTTCTGCTTGGCCTTCAGCTCTTGACAAAGGGATACATAGACTTTATATTGCTCAACCCAAATCCGGAAGGGATCCTGGACTAGGTGAATAGAGTTCATGTCTAAGAATGTGACCTTCCTTGGCTTGACATTCATTAAGCACTGAGAGTTGCTGAGCAGAGAGAGGGTAAAATCTGGCCCAGACTGAAGGTGTCAGCCTCTCACATTCTGACAGGATAGGAGCTAGAACCTCACACTGGATGGTTGGTGGTATTCTCTGAAGAGAATCTATGAAATGCCACTTGGAAGCCCTTCTGTACTTTGATTCAGCCCATTACTCTGGCAAAACGTTCAAAGATGATAGACCCAATAGAAGAGTCCATGACCAGAGAGTGAATAGGTGGAAGCAAGATTTCCTCTGGCACCTGAAGGGTGGCAAAGACTACTTGGATAGCCTCAGTGTGGGCGTCGGCTGAACCAAGTGCATTTATGGCCTGCTTAAATTGGCTGAATTGGACCTCAGGGAGACGATGGACATATCTATAGTTGTTGAAAAGTTGGAAATGTCTAGCCATCTTGATCTACTTCTGAATGAATGGGGCCCAACAATGCTTGTGATGAATTTGGAACCATTCTGAGAGAGTCAGGGAATGGTCCCTTGGAGGGAATCTAGCAGACTTAGCCAGAACAAATTTTTTGTACAGCTCTCTTGTGCCCCCTAGCCCATTGCTCTTCAATCTTGGAATGAGAAATAGAAAAGATTTTGGATTTTTCAATTTTGGTGAGAGGGGTATAAGGTAGAATGACATTTAAATGGTCTGAAAGATTAAGAAAAGGAAGGTTGACAAGGGTGGCAAAGACAACCTTCTGAAGATATTCACTATACAGTGATTTATTTTTGTTGTCCACTGTGAGAGAAAACCACAGAGGTGGATGAAGAGGTTCAGAGGAAAGAGAGGAGGTGGATGAAATTTTCCTCTTTTAGGAGCAGAACTAGAAGAGTCTGCCCTATGGATATGATCCCCACCTTTAGTACAGACTGGAGGATGACTTCTTCAAACTCATCCTTGATTTTCCTAATATAGGGAGATTCAAGTTGAGCACCCTCAGGAATTACAATAATGAAAGAGGGTGGAGGAGAAGGATGTAAAAGGGAGTGTGAGGTAGTAGGTGGGATATCTGATGGTTCAGAGGATGGTGGACCAGAGGAAGAGAGGCTCCAGCTGATGATGACACTGGAGGAACCTTGAAAATAGGTGGAGGTGGAGAAATGGGTGTTGAAGATGCAGAGATGACGTGGATTGTGAAGGAAAAGGTGTAGGTGATGAGATGGTTATGGGTTGTGGTTTCTTGAAGGTTTGAGGTGCAGGTGGAGCTGTGGATGATGAAGGTGGTGAGGGAGGTACTGGGGTCTGAGTGGAGGAAGGAGCTAGGGGCTCAGGAGCTACAGCTTCTGCTTCTTCAGCTACTTACTGCACAGATTCTGACTCCAAAGGCCCTGATGGCCCTGACACCTTCTCAGCTGGCCCTGAAGGCCCTGAACCACTGACCTCAGCTTGCCCTGAAGGCCCCGACACTTGCTCATCTGGCTCTGATGGCCCTGAACCACTGACCTCTGCTTGTGGACTAGCTGCTGTCGGCCCTGATGGCCCTGCCACTTTCTCATCTGGCCCAGATGGCCTTGGAATATCTTCTTCACTTCTTTGAGCAGCAGGAGGTGGAGGAGGAGGAGCTTGGGCTCCAACTGCCTTCAAGATCTCTGAAAGCATTGTCTTCATGCTTCCTAATTCCTTATTGAACCACCTTACATCATTCTTTACTTGAGACAACTCCTTGGATGTGGAGGCTTGGCTCATGAAAATGGAATTTACATCGGATTGCAATGAGCAGAGGATCTCCCCTTGAGCATCCAATCTTTCTATGACAGGCTTCAAATTGATAATGACTCTTTGCCTCATCTTTCTCTGATAAGGAGTGTCAGCTAGGAGAGGGACATCTGGAACTTCTGCTGCTTTCCCTTTCTCCTAGGCCTTGTCCATTGGACGCTGCTGATCTTGGTCATCCTCAGAATCTGAGGAACTGGCAGTCTCACCTTCTCTGAACTGGTTCTCTAGGGGATTTTCATTTCCCTCCCCCTAAGTCTCACTGCCCTTCTCAACTTCAGCTTCTTCTTCAGCATGCACACTTTCTATGGGAACTTCAGTTTTGCTGCTGCTTCTTCTTCTTGAACTGGGAGGACTTCCGAATGAATTTTAGTGTGGCCTGAAGCCACAGCACTGACTCCCTGGATCTTCTTGTCACTGACTGCTCCCTCAATGGGAGCATCTTCCATTACAACATCCTCTTGAACTTGGACTTGCTCCTGCTGGCTTGGAGCTTCTTCCATAACTACATCTGCTGTGGGGACCTCTGCCATAAATTTTTCTATACTTGGCTCATGTGCAACTGGCTCCCCCTGAGAGATGGAGTCCAGTGCATCCCTAAGTAGACTGCCTACTTGGGAAGATGGAAGAGGAACCTCTGAGAATTGCCCAATGGGCTCAATGTCTTTAGGAGGAATGTCCTCAATCCTTCTATTGGATTCATCAACAACTGCTGCTTCTGGTGCTGGTACTGCTGCTACTGCTGGTTCTTCAATTGCTGGAGCTACTGGTACCGCTTGAACTACCTCTGCTACTGCTGATTCTGCCACTATTGCTGCTTCTGCTACAGGTTCATGGTCTTCTTGGGTTTCACCAAGGATGGCTTCACCCTCAACAGCCCCGGTTTTAGACCATACACCATTGATTACAGAAAAACCACTTTTTCTCAAATTTCTGGACCTAATAGCTTGGCCCATCTTTTCGGATACATCACCCACTACACTTATCCCAAAATTATGAAAGATTTTAGTCAGGAGATAGGCATAAGGTAGGGAGATATTCAATTTTCTCTTAATGTCCCACACTTGGGATCTTGCAAACCTCATTCTCTTAATTATCAACTCTGCAGTGTTAATCTCCTGATTCTGGATAGCCCAAAACATCAGGTCTGAATCAGCCTTGGTGCATGAAAAAAAGTTGCACTCCTTGGCACGATGATTTGACAGATTATGAAGTGCAAAAGCCTGTTAAAGGCATTGAGCTGTTAATATCCAGCTTTCCATCCTTCAGCCTATACTCTGGGCCTATTATTCCAAACCCTTGACATGAGTGTCCACAGTGTGGACTCCACTGCGACCGGAAGTAGAAACTTCAAACAGAGATGCTAACAATTCCCTGGTGATCCTAATTTGGGTTCCCTTGACCATAGAAGTCAGGGTCCCATCCTCCTCTGTCTTCAGACAGACAAAGAAAGCCTTGACATGATCTGGATAACTTACATCAGAAAGGGTTGCAATGTTCGTTCATTTCAGCCTCTGTAGAGTTTCAACCAAACTGCCCATTCCGTTCTTCTCCAAGTCTGCTAAATCCACTGCCTTGTGCCCATAAAGCTTTGCCTTGACTGAAGCGAACCTGGCTTGCTCTTCTGCGGTGAGGAATCCAGCTCCGTAACCCCAACACTGCCGGAAACATTGAAGAGGCCATGGAATCAAGAAAGAAGAGGTTCTGGAGGTCTAGAAGGGTGGTTGAAGGAGAACCCTCAAGAAATTTCTAGTGGGAGAGGTTGAAGGCTTCAAATCTGGTGGAAGTTGATGCTAGGGGCGAAGGGTTATCGCCTCAGGCAAGAGAACGAAGGAGATAAATAGGGGAGACGAATCGTTCTCATACCGATTACGGGATTTATGAAATAGAGGATAAATGCCCCCTTTTTGAAGAGGTGCGCCTTTATGGTGGAAAACGACAACTCCAATTTGAAAGAAATAAAGAATTACACAAACGAACCGACAGAGAATTTACGTAAGAAGGATAAATGAGAAGTAATTGAGATAATTTTTGCTCACTTCAAGGAGAATAATTAATTGGGCTCCAAAAGTTAATATTTCAGTATTCAACAGATAAATCTATCACAATTTACACATGCCTAATTCCCTTCTGAGAGAAGTGAACCTCTCTTCGGGTAAGGCTATTGTGAAGATATCTGCCAACTGATTATTTGTGTTAATAAAAGATATTTCAATATTACCATTAGCTACATGATCATGAATAAAATGATATCTAACCTCAATGTGTTTGGTTCTTGAGTGTTGTACTGGATTCTTGGTTAAGTTTATGGCACTTGTGTTGTCACATAACAGTGGAATTGACTTGATGTGCATTCCGTAGTCCTCAAGTTGTTGCTTTATCCATAGGAGTTGTGTACAGCAACTTCAAGCAGCCACGTACTCAGCTTCAGCTGTTGAGAGTGCTACTGAATTCTGCTTCTTGGAGGACCAGGATATCAAGCATCCTGCAAGAAATTGACAACAACCACTGGTGCTTTTTCTATCTAGTTTGCATCCCACATAGTCAGCATCAGAGTACCCTACTAATTTACTTCACATGATTTTGGATACCAATACCTAGATCATGAGTTCTAGATAAATATCTAAAAATTCTTTTAACATTAATTAAATGAGATTCTCTAGGGTCTGCTTGATATCTAGCATACATACATACACTAAATAGTATATTAGGTCTGCTGGCAGTTAAGTAAAGTAGAGAACCTATCATACCTCTATACTCTTTGATCTACTTTCATACCATCTTTGTCACTGTCCATTCTGTTGAAGTGCTCAATGGTGTTGACAGTCGCTTAGAATTTTCGAATCCAAACTTCTTCAAGAGCCTTGGTGTATTTGGCTTGACAGATGTGGGTGCCATATCCTCCTTGCTTGATTTGTAATCCAAGGAAGTAGTTCAGCTCCCCCATCATGCTCATCTTAAATTCTCCCTGCATAAGCTTCTCAAAGTACTTGCAAAGAGATTCATCAGTAGATCCAAAAATTATGTCAAAATAAATTTGTACAAGTAGTATGTGCTTGACCTTTGACTTTACAAATAAAGTGCTATCTACTTGTCCTCTAGTGAAACCATGATCTAATAAAAAGAAAAAGCCTTTCATACCAGGCTCTAGGTGCTTGCTTTAAACCATATAATGCCTTATGAAGTTTAAAAACATGATTTGGAAATTCTGAATCATCAAAACCTGGGGGTTGTTCTACATAAACTTCTTCTTTAATGAAACCATTTAAAAATACAGATTTTACATCCATTTGAAATAATTTCAAATCTAGAGTAGATGCATATGCAAGTAAAATCCTAATAGCCTCAAGTCTAGCTACAGGTGCATAGGTTTCATCGAAATCTATCCTTCCTCTTGGGAATAGCCTTGAGCTACCAATCTGGCCTTGTTTCTTAAGATCACACCAGCTTCCCAATTTATTTCTGAATACCCATTTGGTGCCAACAACTGGATGACCTGATGGTTTAGGAACAAGTGACCATACATGGTTTCTCTTGAACTGATTCAGTTCATCTTGCATGCTAGAATCCAAGACTCATTAGTAAGAGCTTCATTGACTGTCCCAGGCTCTATTTGAGAAACAATGCTAGGTAATCACAAGGGATTACATTCCCTCTTGTTCTTACCCCTACAGATGGATCACCAATAAATTTTCAGGTGGGTGATCTTTCTTGTATCTCCACTCCTTTGGAAGATTTTCATGTTCAATGTCTGTTTGCTGCAAGTCTTCCAGAGGTGGATCTTCCTTGTCCTCAATTAATGTGTTCTTTAATTTCTTAGACAAGTCATCTGCATCATCAATGTCACTCTGCTTCCTTTCTCAAGGAAGGGTTAGTTCCATAAAAATAATATGTACAGACTGTTCAATGAATAATGTGCATTTATAAACACTCTATAACCTTTAGGTTAGTAGCATACCCCATGAAGATGCCTTCATCTGATTTGGCATCCAACTTACCAATGTCTCTTTTGCTGTTGTTGGGAATGAAGCATGGACATCCAAAGGTTCTGAAGTGACTGATCTTTGGCTTCTTTCCCTTGAACAACTCATATGCAGTCTTCTTCAAGATGGGTCTGATCATACTCTATTAATGATATAGCTTGCTGTGTCACTGCTTCAGCCCAGAAATACCTTGGTAAATCATATTATGACAGCTTGTGTTTGCCATATCCAATAAGGTTCTATTCTTCCTCTCAGCAACTCCATTTTGCTGTGGGTCCTTGGTGCTGAGAAGTTATGCTCAATCCCTTGGTCATCACATAATTTTGCAAATTTTTCATTTTGAAACTCTCCTCCATGATCTGATCGGATTCCAACAATGAAAACTTCTTGTCTTTCTATACTCTTCTGCTGAAGCTTACAAAACTATCAAAGGTATCATCTTTATGCTCCAAGAAGGAAACCCATGTGAATCTGGAATAATCATCCATAATAACAAATCAAAAATTCTTTCCTCCAAGACTAGTTGTCCTCATTGGCCCGAATAAATCCATGTAAAGGAGTTCTAAGGGTTTAGAGGTGGTTACCATAGTCTCTGACTTGAAGGAACTCATAGTGTGCTTCCATTTTGCACATGGTCTGCATATACCATCCAATTTATTACTGACCTTTGGCAGACCTTCCACAAGACTTCTCTTTCTGAGCTTATTCATGCCATCCAAACTGTAGTGGCCCAATCTTCTGTGCCACAGCTCAGTGACTGCTCTTTGCTGGCCGATAAACAAACGTCTTGATCCTTGAGTTCTTCAAGATAGAGCACATACAGGTTCTTTTCTTGTTAGCTTCGAAGATTACTGCTCCATCCTTCAGGATACTGCACTTGGACTCTTAGAACTTGATCTGATGACCTTGTCACAAAGCTGGCTGATGCTTATGAGGTTGTGCTTTAGCCCTTTGACACACAGTACATCTTCAATAATTGTTTTCCCTTTGTTGCTCACAGAACCACTGCCTATCACTGTTCCTTTTCCATTATCTCCATAGGTGATTGTTCCTTCTTCAGCTTGGAGATGAGTGAATAGCTTTCCTGTTCCCTGACATATGCCTTGAGCACCCTCTGTCCAGGTACCACTTGATGCTCGAAGCTTCCCTGAAAAGGAGACATTAAGTTTTAGGTACCCAAGTTCTTTTGGGTCCTTGTTGGTTAGTGTCAACAGTTTCCATTTAATTATCCATTTCTTATGTCTAGTTGGACATGTTAATTTTATATGCCCTAACTTATTGCAATGGCTAAAGCAGACATTTTGTTACTCTTTCAATATATTTAAAATTGGCTTTGTATGTTGTGTCTTATTCACCGTGTCTTCAGAGTTGGATATATTTTAGGTTGAATTATTGTTTCTTCATTTTTGGTGGTGTATATCCTAAACCATGTTTCTTCTTTCCTGAACGTCTAGCACCTTTTAATATTAAGAGTTCTTACCATTTGTAAATTTCTCCAATGTTTGACAGTTTGTCATTTTCTTCATTTAAAGTTTTAATTTATTTTCTCAGTTCATCTAAACTCTCCTATTTTTATAATCTGATTATTTGTTTATTTTATCTTTTAGATCTTCACATAATAGTTCATTTGTTCTTTTAAGTTCAGTTATTTATTTTTCTAATTCTTCGTTTTCTATTTTAGAACTGAATTAGTGTTTTCTAAACAAGCAGTATTTTTCTTACTAACTTTTAACAGTTTTGTTACTTCCCTATATGTACAATATAATTCGGTTGAATGCTTCTTCTAGATTATCAGAATCAGAATTATTGCAAGAATCAAAAGATGAATCAGAAGTTACCTTCTCTTCAGTGTTTGCCATAAAAGCCAAGTTGCCTCTTCTTCTTCACTATTTGAGCTTGACTCACTGTCTGTCGCTGTGTTGCTTCATGCTGCTGCCATAGCCTTTTTCTTATGCCTCCTGAACTTCTTGGAGCTTTGTCTCTTTCTGAATTCAGGCTTCTTGAGCTTTGGACATTCTGCTTTAATATGGCTTGTTTTTTACTCGTAGCATATGGGCTCGCCCTTTTTCTTATCCTTTCCATCTAGTTTCTTGAAGTCCTTATTTTTCTTAAGTGTCTTCTACCAGATTGGAACTTCTTCTTCTTGGCTAGAATGCCCTGCAGTCTTCTTGATAGCATGGCTTCTTAATCTTCGTAATCATTTGAGCTTTCATCTTCGGCTGATGACTCATCTGATGCTTCTTCTGCTTTAAGAGCATTTGATTGTTTCTTTCTACTTGAGGACTCTCCTAGTCTCTCATATTTATCTCGTGGGCCATAAGGACCCAATGAGCTTTTCCAAAGACATCCTCTTTAGATCATTAGCTTCCTCAATGGCTGTCCTTGGGAGTCGATGTAGATGAAGAGATCTAAGGATTTTTCTGACCCATCTCCAATCTCATAGGTCTTCCCAAGTCCTACTAATCCATTTGTAATGTCTGTGAATCTACTGAATATTGAGTTATGGACTCTCCTAGCTACATCTGGAACCTCTCATATTGAGTTACCAGAATATCTATTCTGGTTTCCTTAACCTTGTCTGTGCCTTCATAAGTGATTCTCAATTTTTCCCACAACTCCCTTGCGGATTTGCAGGCTGATATTTTGCGACCCTCAGTATAGACCGTACGGTTATACCAACCCCGTCGGTAAGTGAACGTTGCCACAGTGGACATTTACCCACAATACCACCCGATTGAGATGCTCATAATATAAGTACAGAGTAGCGAAGTAGAAGAACCACTGTTTCATTTTATTCATCATCCACATTTAACATACATGAATCATATGACAAATTAAAGATCTCCAGCCACATAACCGAATGCTAAAATAAGTACATAGTTTTTGTCCATGTTACATAAAGTTCTATTACAATGCCTCAAAATACTACTATGAAATCAAAATGTCCAATTGTAACCCCTCCGAACTACTCGCCACGCTCGAGTCACTCTCCACCGTCTCCTCCACAGAAGCCGGATCACTGACTAAACCTGTATGCCGAAGCAAGTAATGAGTCTAAAAGACTCAGCAATAACACCACATATCATACATGCATACATCATAGCAGGTCCTACATACCAATTCACAGATAGAACATATGGCATGCATAACATTGATAGAGACGACCTATCATGATGATTCTACCAATTTAAACACATGTTCATGATTTCAGATATGCCAACATTAAACTTTCTTCACATGCTCTCTACTCATCCCTCTCATGAAGTTATACTTCCAAACAACTAAACATGAAAGTGATTAAGCATGATTGTCTTAGGTACAGAAAGGAAACATTACTAACATGGCTACTTTGCAGTTCTTGCACGTGCACCTTATCATTTATACACTCTAAGCTTGCTGTTTTAACATGGATTTAGCACTTCACAACTTATCACATGAGAGTTACAACCTCCATTACGAAACATGATGGCACTTAAACATGGAAACGCTTACTCATGGCAATTGAATTGTTACTACATGGATTCTATGCATTTGTACATGTGTAAAACATTTTCATGACCACAATTAGGTTGCTGTTATAACATGATTCCACCATTAACACATTATGGACGCAATTTTCCAATCTATCACACGGGTTTCACATGTTTGCACAATTTCTCATTCACATGGTCTCTATTTGCCATTGCACACTTACACATGTTCACATTACACAATTTACACTGGCCACAATCACATTTCACATTTTTGTGCCGTGACACAAGTCCAAACCACCATAAGAAGGACACATCACATACATACACTTAGACGTCACCTAGGCAATACAGTGACGACTCTCAGACTGCGCAGACCGGGAGAACAAGTCTCCACCCTAACTAGTGGTACTTGTCCACCTCAGGATTTCATCCTAATTCCCTTAGGATCTAACACATTGAACCTTCTCATGGGGACTTTTCCATGATACGGTTCCAAGGCCCTCTATGGAAGCATTGTCACACATGGCACAGTCTTACACATTACACATTCTGATTTTAACCACATATTACACATGTCTTCACATTTTCTACTTATACACATGGTTCTGTTTTCCTAATCATGATACTACTGTGACAGAAATCAAACATTCAGTAGCTCACATTATCATGTTGGCAAGCACATCACAATTATACTAATGATAGCATGCATTTATCACATATTTTCACATGGAATTTCATAGCACATTTTACGTTATCCAAATGTCATGAAATTTTACCACACACTAATTGCAGGTTCATGACCTCCCATACAAAATTCCAGATTTTTCTTAGTCATATTACATTACAGAAATTAAAACATTCAGTTTCATGCCATTCATATTCAATTTATCATGGAAGTAACAAATATCCAGTTTGACAGTTCACAGCCCTAATCCTAACATACACATCATCACAAAAATTTTCCCCAAATTTATTGCCTAGCACACATTTACTATAAATTTTACCAAAATCTACGTATGTCTTCTATTTCCATTTCAGAAATTACAGTAAATTATGGGAACATGGAAAATTCCAGAAATTTCAGGGCATAGACTGACACATACGGACATGGTCTATAAAACTTAGGGCACCCAAATCTACACGATTATGAGACAGTAGGTGACATGTATAACCATTTCTTCCAACATGCATTTCCATAAAGCAAATAAATTCTACCATCCAAAAAATGCACAATATTCTCCCACACACCACACTAACCATTTCACATAACATATATTAATTACAGTATATCCCATGCGGAACCTTTCGAAATTGAATCATATACAGGAGAACAGCTCACTGTTCTGCCCTGAAGAACATAACGGCACACTCTGGCCGTTATGAAGATGTTGACGGCAAGGATCTTGCCGTCAAGTTCAGGTCTGTGCAGAAATACAGACCCGAGCTCCAAATACAAGAAGAATGGGAGGATTCAGGACATGATAAATCTCGTAAACATCATAAAACCCTACTAGACATCTACATGGATGAAATGTGAGGGTTCTTGCCTCTAACAAATCTTCAAAGGATTAAAATGGCGGTGAACTCTCCTTGGGCAGTCCCAAGAAGCCTCCAAAACCCACTCCTCCGGGTTCTTGGTCGATGCAGATGCTAAACCATGGTGGGGAAGCCTCCTCCTTGGTCCCCTCTAGCTCTAGCCTCCAGTTTGCAATAGAACGCCGGATGAAGCTCCAAATCGTCGGATCAAGGCATGCAATGTTCAAACTTCCTCATAGCTTGCTAGGTTTTCTCTCCTCTTGCAAAAGGGCCTAGAGAGAGCCTTGGGGTTGCAAGAGAGGTTGGTTTATAGGAAAAGTGCCTCTCACTCTCGCAGATGGTGATGGAAAAGGCTCAGAGCCGTTGGGGGCAACTCCCCAATGGCTGAGCTTCCTTCTTCCAGGATTTCGGGGTCTGCAACGCATGCAGGTCAGAGATATTACGTCCACATCCATGCCGTGACTCAAGTATTAGCGTCCATCAAGGTGGACGCTGACTGCAACCTAGACGTCCATCCATGGTTGACGCGAATCTGGCCCTTCAGCCAGAACTTAAACATGCAAAAATCATGCTTAACTTATACATATATACATTCATATATATATTATCATGCACACGCTGCCATCATGCCATTCAGAAATATTATAATCTATATACACATGCACACATAAGTATAACTAGTTAATACGTACGTAGATATGTACATCTATGCATACACAAGCATGAATTATTTACATGGAACAAAGTAATATAATAAAATTCGAGGCCTTAAACCCGCTCTCCCCCTTAAAGAAACTTCGTCCTCGAATTGAACGACACTACTCAAACAAAAGGGGATACTTCTTCTTCATCGCATCCTCAAGCTCCCAAGTAGCCTCCTCTCGTGAGAAGTCCGCCATAGAACCTTTACTGATTCAATCCTCTTGTTCCGGAGATGCTGAACCTTCCGGTCAAGAATAGCTACTGGTTGCTCCACATACGACAAATCTGGCTGAATCCCACTGGCTCATGACTAATCACGTGAGATGGAATCTCGGACATACTTCCTGAGCATAGAAACTTTGAAAACGGGGTGAACACTACCAAAGCTGGGGGTAAAGCTAGCTCATATGCCATGTTGCCCAATCGTCTGAAATATCATATGGGCCCAATGAATCGGCTCAACTTACTATGCCTGCCAAATCTGACAACACCTCGAGTAGGCGATATCTTCAAGAAAACATGATCACCCACCTCGAACTCCAAATCCTTCCTCCTGTTGTCGCATAGCTCTTCTGCCTATCTCTGCACCGCAATAGCCTCTTCCTGATAAGCTGGATCTTATCCGAAGTCTCCTGAACTAACTCCGACCGATCAACTGCCTATCGTCGGTCTCCTCCCACATAAAGGAGATCTGCACGGCCTTCCATACAACGCCTCAAATGCAGCCATACCAATACTCGCATGAAAGCTGTTGTTTATTAACTCCACAAGAGGTAAATGACGCTCCCAATCATCCTCGAATCCTGCACACACGCTCACAACATATCCTCAACGTCTGGATAGTCCTCTCAGACTGTCCATCTGTCTGGGGATGAACGCCGAACTGAGCTTCAATTCTAAACCTAAAGCATCCTGAAGACCCTTCCACAACCTCGAAGTAAATCTCGGATCTCGATCCGAAATGATCGACTTCGGCACACCATGCAACCTAACCACGCTACTACATACAATCTAGCCAAGCTCTCTACTGACTGCTTCTTCTTCATAGGCAAGAAATGCACATCTTTGAGAATCTATCTACAACTACCCAAATCGAGTCATTACCCCATCTAGATTGAGGCAAACCCGTAACAAAATCCATAGTGACAACTTCCCACTTCCATACAGGGATCTCCATCTTCTGCATAAGGCCAGATGGTCCTGCCCGCTCGGCTTTCACTTGCTGACACACCAGACATCGCGACACATAATCCGCCACATCCTTCTTCATGCCAGACCACCAAAATGACCTCTTCAAATCTTGGTACATCTTAGTGTTACCCGGATGAATAGAGAATCACGATCTATGAGCCTCCGCTAATACATGCTCGTGGACCTCTACCAAATTAGGGACACAGACGCGAGGATGAAACCTAATCACACCATCCTCATCACGAGCAATGCCCGCCTTGCCCACTAACTCTGGGAGTCTAGGGTCGACTTTCTGCTGCGCAATCACCTCATCAATACGAGGATCTAAGGAAAAGCTGAGCAACAAAAGCCTGACACAAGATGGCTCTAACTCAGTAATGCGCAAGCCGCATCCTCCAACATCTTCCAGTCTTCTAGAGAGATGGTCTCTTCCTGCTCAGAGCATCCGCTATGACGTTCGCCTTTCTAGGATGATATTGAAGGTCGAAGTCATAGTCCTTCAAGAACTCAATCCATCTTCTGCCTCAGGTTTATTCCTTTTGGGAGAAAAGATACTTCAACCTCTTGTGGTCATAAACACCTCAATCTGACACCATAAAGATAGTGTCTCCAGATCATTAGTGCATGAACTACTACTACGAGCTCCAAATCATGAGTCGATATTTCTTCTCATGCTCCTTCAACTGACGAGAAGCATAAGCCACTACCCTCCTTGCTGCATTAGCACACAGCCTAAGCCAATCCGAGACGCATCCGTGTAGATAGAAAAACCCTCTACACCGCTCGGAAAGACTAACACCGGAGCTGACCTGAGCTTAGTCTTCAACAATTGAAAACTACTCTCACACTTCTCGACCAGACAAACTTCACTCCCTTTCTGGTGAGCTGAGTCAATGGGGCGGCGTTGGATGAAAATCCCTCAATAAATCACGATAGTAACCAGCCAAACCCAGAAAACTAGAATCTCCAAAGGGGTCATGGGAGTTTCCCAATCCATAACTGCCTGGACCTTTACTGGATCAACTGCAACACCAGCACCGGAGATAACATACCTGAGGAAATGAACCTCGCGCAACTAGAAATCGCACTTGCTGAATTTAGCATACAGCTTATGCTCACGAAGAACCTCTAACACTACCCTCAATGCTGATGGTGTGTGGCCTCATCCAGAGTAGACCAACACGTCGTCAATGAACACTACAACAAAGCTATCTAGGTAAGGTCTAAACACCCTATTCATGAGATCCATGAACGCTGCAGGGGCGTTGGTCAATCCGAAAGGAAGGACCAAGAACTCATAATGTCCATAACGGGATCTGAATGCCGTCTTGGACACATCCTCACTCCGATCCTCAACTAATGATAACCAGATCGCAAATCAATCATAGAAAAGACTGATGCATCTCGCAGCTGGTCAAACAAATCATCAATACGAGGTAGGGATACCTGTTCTTCAGAGTCACTTGGTTCAGCTTTCTATAGTCAATGCATACCTAAGTGACCCATCTTTCTTCTTGACGAATAATACAGTGCGCCCCAAGGGGAAC
>JACBKR010001892.1:0-38977 GCA_014218235.1 Colocasia esculenta | reverse complement strand
TAATGGTTAAAATTTGATTAGTGTGTCATGAGCATTTTCCGTTGAGTAGTTTTGTCATTTGAGTTAATGATATTTTGGGCCATAAGTGTGTTTTTAAGGCTTGGCCTTCTATTACATACATGAGATTTAATTTGAATGTCGCACCCCAATGAGATGAGATTCGAGGAAATTTTTGGATTGGGTATTTTATTTTCTGCTGCAATTATTTGTACCCATATATTTTTGTCGGCGTGACACCAACAAAAAATGTCATTTATTATGACTACTGATAATGCTCGAAAGTAGAAAATGATTAACCACTCTAGATTCATTTAAAAAAAAAGAACACCACTTTACATTCGTTTTGTTTGACTATGGTTTCTAATATGCTACTTGCTCATGAACCAACTAGTGGAGTTTCAAAAGCATCGTAGAATATGTTCTAATCATGTTTATTGGGCTCAATAAGAAGCCAAATAGAAGAAATTAACATTTAAAATTCAAGCTAACCCAACACCACCCATAAGGTGGGTTAATTAAGCATAAATGTATGTCAAATGGGTCATGGAATAAGTTTAAACCCTAACCCAAATGGGAAGCACAAATTTATTGCCACTTACCCTCATAGTTGGGGTGGGATTTGAAGAAAATAGCCATAGAAAAGAGCCCTAATCATGGTAGGATTTCTATCATCAAAATTAGGAAACTCTAACTCATTTTTGCACAACCCTAGCTTTATAAACATATTATGTGCCCCTCTTGGCTGACCCTAACCCTCTCTGAAACATTATTGGACATGGAAGACAAGGATAGAGCAAGAAGAGGAGCTCTAGGGCAAGGATTTGAAATGTTCTTCATCAAAACTCATTGTTCTTCTTCACCCTTGTAAGAGACATCCAAAAATAGATAATCTCGGGTCAAATTCTAATTAAACTTGTCCATAGGTACCTCCCCATGTCTCAAGAATGTTAGACAAATTTTCCCTAATTTATATCATTCATACAAATCGAATTAAAGTCTCAAAATTTTAGTTTTTTTGTTCATATGAGGTGCATATTCTTAATCTTGTATCTCTTAAATTTCTCATCCAAACTTCATGAAACATTGATTGAGATTATTCAACATGTTGCGAACAATTCCCCTCTATTTTTCCCAACTTTTATCCATTGATTTGATCCAATTAAGCTTTTTCTCAGCATGCTGTGATTTAGGACTTTTTTATCATAAAACTCATATTTACGCAACTCTTGGCCAAAGTGTTCCCAATAATTTACATTGAGACATTCTACAACTTGTGCAGAAGAAGTTCCATATTAGGAATTCTCCAAAATCTGATGATAAATAGGTTTTTTCGAGGCCACAAGAAAATCACGTTTTCAGCAAAAATCTGGTCTAAGTTGGGCAAACAACGCCCTCTTAGCTGGTCATCACTTCCTGGTGCATTGTACTAGAAGTCCTTCTCCAGCATCCCATTGGCTGTCCTTTTGTGCGTTGTGTAGGGGTGTCAATGGGCGGGCTGGACCGGGCCTTGCTAGGCCCGGCCCAGGCTCGATTTTTTAAAAGTCGGCCCGGACCCGGCCCAGGCCCGGGAGTAGGCTCGGTATGGCCCGGCCCGGCTCGGCCCAGAAAAAGTCCGAAAAACCCGGCTTGGGCCGAAAATAAAAAAAGTATTATTTTTTATTTATATAATATATACTTTTAATATATCTACTATAATATATCTATAAAAAATAATATATTTTTTACTTATATCTATAATACCATTTAACTTACAAAAGATTATATTTTTGAGTAGATTTATTATAGAAAAAATACATATAACTCTCTTTCTAAATATAATTTTATGTTTAATATAAATTATATTTATTTTTTCGGGCCGGCGGGCCGACCGGGCCGGGCCACACAAAGCCCAAGCCCGGCCCTATTTTTTTCCGGGCCGGGCCAAAAATTTGTAGTGGGCTCATTTTTTCGGCCCAAGCCGGTTAAAACCGGGCCGGACTTCCTGGCCTCCTGGCCGGCCCGGCCCAATTGACACCCCTAGTTGTGTTGTGTTTCTCTCTTTTAATGCGTTTTTTTTCTTCTTTTTTTTGGTTTTTTCCACAGAACCCCTGACTTCTATCTATTTTGCAAACTAGACCAACCAACAGCGTTTTTAGCCTATTTCACCCTGATTAAGTCAGATTAAACCTGATTAAGCCTGTTTAAGTCTATTTAACCTTGATTAATCCATATTAAGCCTCATTAAGCTCTATTTAAGTATGTTTAACCCTGATTAAGTCAAATTAAGCTAAATTAAGCCTTATTTGAGCTCTGTTAAGATTGATTCAGTATTGTTTAGTGTAATTAAGTCTAATTAATATAATCAACCTAAATAAGCTTGATTACGCTCTAATTAAGTATTATTAAGCTTGATTAAGTCTTGATTAAGCTAGATTATATATTATTAAACTTGATTAAGCCTTGATTAAGCCTAATTAAGTTTGATTAAGCCCGATTTGCATACTTCCAGCAATACAAATTTTTTTACCCATTTGTAAAGTAGTAATAACCTAATCTCATTTTAATCCTCTAATGATATGATCATCCCTCTATTACCATGTGATTGATCTTGTTTATCATCTTCTATTCAACTTACCATTAAAATGATAATTTGAATTTGAAATTAACTTGTGATAAAAGCATGTTAGACATCTTTCCTAGACATACTTAGTTTTCCTAAATGATTACATTAGTTTATTTTATGATATAGCACAATTTTAGAATATTACCATGTTTTAACACTTTTCGATTTTGACCATGCATTTTTTCACTACTTTCAATTTTTATTGAGATTCACTTGCCACATTTATTGCATGCATAATTAGGAATGTTTTTGAGTGAGGACACATACACATGCACAATTTGGCAGCCCCTTCTTAACGATTTGGAACCTCTCCTATTTGGTAATCCTTCTGACGAACTATGGACCTCATTGTTAAAACCTATGTAAGTCTTCGTACTCTATGGATTCCCTTGTAGAGATCGAGTAGCTTGTACCATGAGGTTCCCCAGTGATAGAGAGCACTATGTTCCGTGTACGATCTGTCATTCACCTAAACCTCTGACAAGACACTAAAAATTTATGGAACCTAAAACAGTTGTTATGTTGTCCAATTGAACTCTCAAACTATTTTCATACTTTTGAACACATGGAAGATCATATCCTTGTTACTATATGCTTATTCTTCAAATTCGTTGGTCATAATATGTTTTTTGTGTGGTCGGCACTATTTGGGAATTCAGTCCAATGACCAATGCTTGTGCAATAATGGCCCTGTCTTGTCCAAGGAGGAGCGTCCCGACGTACTTATTGTTAGTTATGGGTGTCCTCAAGCCATCATAACTTGTACAATCTTGTTCTTTGATAATAATAATGACTTTTATATTCATTATGTGTAATTCGTTTATTGTTTCATTATGAAGTCCATGAATATACGCAATGGATATTCATTATGATGAGATCATAACAATGAGATTAATATCCTTTAAACGTATATTCTTAATTGTTCCTGGTCGGGGGATATCCGAGAAGGACATCGATATCCGGTTAGGCTAGTACATGTTGCACCTGCTCATATGATGAGGGTGGCTGGTCTCATAGTCACTTGTGTGGAGACACTAAGGTGAATCTGTAGGTGCTCATTGGAGAATGAGTTCACTGAACTGATCCGTTATGAATCGCTGGATGGTAATATTACCTTACTGTCAACCAGCTAGATTCATTGTCACAGTGGCGTGATTGGTCCTTAGACCTGAGACACCAAGGACACCTGTTGGTGGACTTCTAGGTTTTGACCTTGACTTATAGATCTCTAGCCATGAGGTCTTAATCAGTTAAGTGATCGGATCTAGCGGAATACCTTCGAAGGTGATTGTGTGGTCAATATGGGATCGCTCGCTCTCGGTAATAGGAGAGTGAATGGTCTACGGAAGGATGCCTGATAGTCCTTGGCCAGGGCAAGACTACTTATCAGAAAAGGAGTTTTCTGATATTGTTATGCGGCATCTAAACCAAGTGAGTACACACATTAGGGTTTGACAGTTGACCATACCCTAAGTGCACTCGGGAGCATTGTACGAGCGAAGGATTATAGTCACGTGGTAACTGATGATACAAAAGGTTCCTTGAATGGGTTGCTGAACCCCAATGCTTTCCAGGATCAAGTGGTGTTGCTTGGCACCCAACTTGATTGGAAGCCCGGTCAATTTCGTGAGACGATAATTGATTGTGTAATTAATTAATATGAGATGTTAATAATTACCATAAGTCAATAAAAAGTTATTGAGCTTAATGGGCTGAAAACTGGACTAGCAGTTGGGCCTAGAGGGTCACACGCATAAGAGTTCCGAGCAGACTGGGCAAGGTGTTCTTATAGAACATGACTGGGTTTTTATGAAAAAAATGCGGTGTCTATAAAATACGCTGAGAGTTAAACCCTAAGGCAAGCTCCAGGCTTAACCCTGGCCCCCCCCTCCTCTCTCTCTCCCAGGGCGCCCCCCACCCTCTCTCTCCTCTCTTCGGCACATGGTGGAGCTGAGATCGGGAGATGCTGGAGAACGAGGAGATCCCGTCTACGTCTGGAGCTCGCGTGGATACGTCTAGAGGCCGGACACTTGAACGGCTTGAAGCACCGGTGCCTCCTGCGCCACCTCCTCCCCGGATTCGGGAGTTACGCAACCTTGCAAAGGTAAAGATGAGATCTGCCTATCCGCGGGTTCACGTTTTGTTCGATCCGACCGCCGACAACGATATCTATCTGTGGAAATCGCGTTTCCGCTGCGCCCCGATCGTTTCCTTACAGTGGTATCAGAGCTAGGTTGCTGGCCCGGTCGGTATCGGCGTCGTATGATCGTCATTTCATGCGTTTTTCGTCAGTTCGCATTATGCATGAATCGCCAATTTTACTTCGCTCTTGGGTCGCACATGAGATGTGCACTTTGTGTTTGGTACATGGAAATCGTTCCTGGTACCAAGGGCTTCCCGAAGAACCTCTTGTGGCGGTGTTTGGCCCTCTGTAGAGGCCACACGACCCCATGCAATATGCCGCCGCCATGCTTCTTGGACAGTCTAAGAAAGGGCGTTTCTGCATTTTTTGGGTTTTTCGGGGTTTTCTGGGTTGGTAGGGGCGGAGGGCGGTGGCTTCCGGCACCGCCGGCGCCGTCGCGGCCGCCGGAGGCGGCGGCGGGCGGAGGGCGGCAGGGCCGCGCCCCACCGGCGCTGCGCCGGTGGGGGGGCGGCGGCTAGGGTTTCCCAGCCGTCGCGGGCCCTATCTGGCGGTGGGGGGGACCCCGGGCGGGTCGCCCGCGGGCCGCGCACTGGTCCGCCCGCGGGTAAGTCGCGGGCGAACCCCCGCGGGTCCTGGGCGGCCGGATCCGGCCCGCACCGGATCCGATCCGGTCCGCCCCCCTTCTCCCCTTTTTCCATTTTAAAAGGTTTTAAATGTTTAAAATTTTAAAAAAATGTTTTAAAATCCCAAAAAATTATGAAAATTTGTTTTTAGAGTTTTAAAAATGTTTAACTCTCTGTAAAATTTTTCATATGTATGACCCATTGCTTAATTAGTTTAAGGAAAATCTAAAATTGTTTTAGTTATTTCCTACCATCTTTAAAGCATGTTAATTAATAAGAATGTGATTCTTGTGAAATTAATTAACTGTAATTTTGGCGGATTCATGTGCAGTAACCGGGAATGGCATTATCTAAAGTGTTTAGATGTTATCCATGTTAGCTAAATTGTTTAGTTAAATGGTTTTCAAAATATAATATTATATTTTTGAAATAAAAGTTATTCAGAAGTAATTATGTGATGATTGCTTATTGATGCATGTGATTGTTGATGTGTGGATGGATGATCATGGACTTAGATGTCATGTGATGATGTTATGGTTAATGGCTTGTGATGTAATTTATGAGGACTGCGTGCCTCCCTCTCCCTCTATTAAATCCGGTTGTACATTCTATCTCCCTCCTGTCATGTACTCCCCTTGACTTGTTCAAGGTTTCTTATTATTATCTGATGTACATTTATGGGCCTGCGTGCCCAATTTAAATATTACTTGTAATTTTAAGAAGCGGATTGGCGGAGATGGAGGAGAGTACCATGCAGGACTTGCTGGAGATAAAGTTACATCAAGCTAAAGCATCATATGCGGGGCTGCCATTTGTTCACCATTTTGTGGATTACCAACTGGCTCTGGTAATGCCACTCTAGGTTAAAGTCCATGATCATCCATCGTTTTTCTTCATGTATATGATATGTGTGGAATGTGCTGTATATATAATTAATATATGATTCCAAATTCTATATATCAATAGCACGCAGATATAGAGAGACCAAGATAAAATATGTCAAAATCCCTCCTCGTTCAAACTTTAAGCCGTAGCGTAATCATTTAGAATGAATTACATGGCCCTCCATCATTATAGTTTAGGATTGCCATTAGATCGGCAAGTTTGTTGTGCTATCCACAAGGCTTGTCAAGTCTAATGACAGACTAAAACTATGGCATGATGATGCCTTAAACGGGGTAGAGGACCGGTGTAGCTTTGTTGTGCTAGCCACAAGGGCTACATCCAAATCTATGCTCGTTACGTAATGATGGTACTGCTTAGACTGGATTTAATGACTTGTGTGCTATCCACAAGGTCATTAAAATTCAGGGGCCAAAATAAGATCGGATATTGCAAGAGTTGCAAGTGTCAAGGGTTGACGCTTTCAGATCATAGTATGGTTTATTGTGCTATCCACAAGATCATTCTATGAGTCTGTGAGATTCCGATCCCCACTAGGAGACCGTCGGTGTCTCCCATTCTGTATACTGAGGGTTATACAGTCTGCCGAAAAATAGTGGGAGCTAATCTTGATTAAAGTCCTAATCTAGATTTAATTATATTATGAACATCTGCAAGTTGTGTTTACATTTCCTTTATAGGCAAAAATGTCGTCGGGAACCCACTCCGTGGCATACTAGATGCCAACAAATTGACAGGCCCGAACTACTCGGATGGCTCAGAAACTGAAGATTGTCCTCAGGTCTGAGCGCATTGCCTATGTCCTGGAGGGTGAGATCCCAGCTGAACCACCCCTTGATGCACCTGAAGGGGAAATGCTTGAGTTTGCGAAGTGGAAGGAGGATTCCACTCTGGCCAAATGCTCCATGCTTGCCTCAATGAGCAATGAGCTGCAAAGGCAGCATGAGAACATGGATGCTAGATCCATCATGCAGCACTTGTACGAGCTCTTTGAAGAGCAGAGCAGGGTAGAGAGATATGAGATATCCAAGGACCTGTTCAGAGCTCGCATGGCAGAGGGGTCTTCAGTACAGACTCATGTGCTGAAGATGATAGAGTGGATTGAGAGGCTCGAAGGGCTTGGTTTTCCTCTTGATAAAGAACTAAGCACGGACCTCATTCTCCAGTCACTTCCAAATTCATATTCCCAGTTCATTGTGAACTTCACAATGAACAAGATTGAGGTGAGTTTGCTGAGATGCTCAACATGCTGAAGACTGCTGAGGGCAACCTTAAGAGGAAAAGCCCACTGTTCTCATGGTTGGAAAGTCCAACAAGAAGAGGAGAGCAGGGCAAGCCTTAAGAAAGGCAATGCAAAGAAGCAGTCTAAGCAGAAACAAAAAAAAAGGAACATAAGCAAGGAGAAGAAAGGGCGAGTGCTTCCACTGCAAGAAAAAAGGGCACTGGAAAAGAAATTGCAAGGACTATCTTGCAATGAAGGCTCAGGAGAAGCAGAAGCTTGGCGAAGCTTCAAGTATCTATATGATAGATCTTCACTTGTCTATTAGAGATTCTACATCTTGGGTTTTAGACACTAGATGTGCTTCTCATATCTGCAATGATGTGTAGGTGCTGACAAGTAGAAGGAAGCTGAGCAAGGGCGAGGTAAACTTGAGGCTTGGATGGCACAAGTGTTGGTGCACACACTGTGGGGACAGTGAAGCTCAAGTTACCTTCTGGAGATTTGCTTTTATTAGATGATTGTTACTATGTGCCTAGTATCATTAAGAACATTATTTTTGTTTCTTGTTTAGACAGAATTGGATACATGTTTACCATTGAGAACAATAGTTGTTCAGTTTATTTGAGAAATAAACTAGTTGCTTTAGCAAGTTTGGTGAACGGTTTGTATCTGCTTGATGTCTCTTATGAAAATCTCCATGTTGATGTTTCTCCTAAGAGAAGTAAGAATAGTGTGAACACTGCCTACTTATGGCATTGTAGGCTTGGTCACATTGGTGAGAATAGGCTTCAAAAGTTGCATAAGAATGGATACTTAGATCCATTTGATTATGAATCATATGCAACTTGTGAATCCTGTTTATGGGTAAGTTGACCAAATCTCCATTTAGTGGACATGGAGATAGGGCCAAGGACATATTGGAACTAATACATTCGGATGTATGTGGTCCAATGTCTACCCAAGCCAAGGGTGGCTACTCATACTTCATACATTCACGGATGATTACTCAAGGTTCGGATTTGTTTACTTAATGAAGTACAAATCTGAAGCCTTTGGGAAATTCCAAGAATTTAAGAATGAGTTGAGAAACAAACTGGAAAGAGTATTAAAATCCTACGGTCAGACCGAGCAGGTGAATACTTAAGTACAGAGTTCACACAATTCTTAAAGGACAATGGTATCCTTTCTCAATGGACTCCTCCCTATACACCACAGATGAATGGTGTATCGGAAAGGAGAAATCGTACCTTGTTGGACATGGTGCGATCTATGATGAGCCGTTCACAGTTACCAGTTTCCTTATGGGGATATGCGCTAGAGTCAGCGGCATATCTGCTCAACAGGGTTCCCAGTAAATCTGTGTCTTCCACTCGTGTGAGATATGGAAGGGTAGAAAGCCTGATTTTAAACATGTTAAAATCTGGGGCTGTCCTGCCCACGTGAGGAGACATGACCCAGATAAACTGGAATCCAGAACGATAAGTGCAGGTTGTTGGATACCCAAAAGAAACGTTTGGGTACTACTTTTACCATCCTGGTGAACAAAGAGTGTTTGTCGCCAGGAGAGCTGTCTTCTTGGAAGAGGAGTATCTTACCCAAGAGTACAGTGGGAGTAAGTAGATCTAGAAAAGGTTCTAGATCCACAATTGTGCAAAGTCCACCAGGTGAAACAACGGTTCCGGAACCTGTTCAGGAATATACACACATTCAGCGTAGGTCTGGTAGAGTACCTAGACAGCCTGAAAGATATGTTGGACATATCAGTGAAGGCATGTCTTATGATGAGGATGATGATCTAAAGACCTACCAAGAGGCTGTTGATTGTCCTCAGTCAGGGAAATGGCGAGATGCGATGAATTCTGAGATGCAGTCCATGTACACCAACCAAGTTGGAACTTGGTAGACTTGCCCGAAGGTATTGTACCTATTGGGTGCAAGTGGATCTTTAAGAGAAAGATCGGTGCAGATGGACAGATCGACACTTATAAGCAAGGTTGGTGGCAAAGGGGTATCGTCAAAGACAAGGAATTGACTATGACGAAACTTTCTCACCAGTTGCTATGATAAAGTCGATCAGAATCTTCTTGCCATTGCTGCATACTTTGATTACGAGATCTGGCATATGGATGTAAAGACTGCTTTCCTCAATGGAAATATGAGGAAGAAGTGTATATAATACAACCTGAGGGTTTTACATCCAAGAGTGTCCAGATAAAGTATGCAAGCTTAAAAGGTCCATCTATGGATTGAAGCAAGCTTCTCGTAGTTGGAACATAAGGTTTGATGAGGCTATCAAATCTTATGACTTCATTAAGAATGAAGATGAACCATGTGTGTATAAGAAAATCAGTGGGAGTGCTATCACTTTTCTCATACTTTACGTTGATGACATCTGCTCATTGGGGATGATGTAGGATGCTATCATCAATAAAGGTTTGGTTGTCAAAGAACTTCTCCATGAAGGATTTGGGAGAAGCATCCTAGTATTAGGAATATGTATCTATAGAGATATATCGAAGAGGATGCTTGGCTTGACCCAATCCATGTACATAGATACCATTGTCAAAAGGTTTGGCATGGAAAATTCCAAGATAGGTCTCATACCTATGAGACATCGGATTATTCTCTCTAAGGAGCAGTCTCCTAAGACTCCTAGAGAGAGGGCAGCCATGGATAGAGTCCCCTATGCCTCGGCTATAGGGTCAATCATGTATGCCATGCTATGTACAAGACCTGATGTGTCATTTGCTCTAAGTGTTACGAGCAGATATCAGGCAAATCCAGGTGAAACACACTGGATGGCTGTGAAATGTATCCTTAAGTACTTGAGAAGGACTAAGGATAATTTCTGGTCTATGGAGGAGGGGACTTGAAACATTGGGCATATACTGACTCGAGTTTCTAGTCAGACCCAGATGATAGCAAGTCTACATCTGGGTTTGTGTTCACTTTGAACGGGGGTGCAGTAGTGAGCGGAGAGTTCCAAGCAAGAAACCACTGCAGACTCGACAAAGAGCTGAGTACATTGCTGCAGTGAAGCCACCAAGGAGGCAGTGTTGATGAAGAAGTCATCACGGACCTGGTGTGGTGCCAGTGATTTTGATCCAATCCCATTGTTGTGTGACAACAATGGGGACATTGCGCAAGCGAAAGAGCCACGGTCTCATCAGAAGTCGAAGCACATTCTGAGGCGATTTCACCTGATCAGGATATTATCACTAGAGGAGATGTACTGGGGAAAGAGTTCCTTCAGTCGACAATATTGCAGATCCACTGACGAAGCCTCTGACTCAAATTGTGTTTGAGCGCCACCTAGAGTCTATGGGTTTAAGACATAAAGGTGATTGGCTTTAGTCCAAGTGGGAGATTGTTAGTTATGGGTGTCCTCAAGCCAATCATAACTTGTACAATCTTGTTCTTTGATAATAATAATAAGACTTTTTATTCATTATGTGTAATTCTTTTATTGTTTCATTATGAAGTCCATGAATATACGCAATGGATATTAATTATGATGAGATCATAACAATAAGATTAATATCCTTTAAACGTATATTCTTAATTGTTCCTAGTCGGGGGATATCCGAGAAGGACATCGGATATCCGGTTAGGCTAGTACAGGTTGCACCTGCTCATATGATGAGGGTGGCTGGTCTCATAGTCACTTGTGTGGAGACACTAAGGTGAATCTGTAGGTGCTCATTGGAGAATGAGTTCACTGAACTGATCCTTTATGAATCGCTGGATGGTAATATTACCTTACTGTCAACCAGCTAGATTCATTGTCACAGTGGCGTGATTGGTCTTTAGACCTGAGACGCCAAGGACACCTTGTTGGTGGACTTCTGGGTTTTGACCTTGACTTATAGATCTCTAGCCATGAGGTCTTAATCAGTTAAGTGATCGGATCTAGCAGAATACCTTCGAAGGTGATTGTGTGGTCAACATGGGATCGCTCGCTCTCGGTAATAGGATAGTGAATGGTCTACGGAAGGATGCCTGATAGTCCCTGGCCAGGGCAAGACTACATATCAGAAAAGGAGTTTTCTGATATTGTTATGCGGCATCTAAACCAAGTGAGTACACACATTAGGGTTTGACAGTTGACCATACCCTAAGTGCACTCGGGAGCATTGTACGAGCGAAGGATTATAGTCACGTGGTAACTGATGATACAAAAGGTTCCTTGAATGGGTTGCTGAACCCCAATGCTTTCCAGGATCATGTGGTGTTGCTTGGCACCCAACTTGATTGGAAGCCCGGTCAATTATCGTGAGACGATAATTGATTGTGTAATTAATTAATATGAGATGTTAATTAATTACCATAAGTCAATAAAGAGTTATTGAGCTTAATGGGCTGAAAACTGGACTAGCAGTTGGGCCTAGAGAGTCACACGCATAAGAGTTCCGAGCAGACTGGGCAAGGTGTTCTTTATAGACAATGACTGGGTTTCTATGAAAAACCGCGGTGTCTATAAAAATACACTGAGAGTTAAACCCTGGGCCAAGCTCCAGGCTTAACCCTGGCCGCCCCCCTCCTCTCTCTCTCTCCCAGGGCGGCCACCACCCTCTCTCTCCTCTCTTCGGCACATGGTGGAGCTGAGATCCGGGAGACGTGTGGAGAACGAGGAGATCCCGTCTGCGTCCGGAGCTCGTGTGGATACGTCTAGAGGCCGGACAGTTGAACGGCTTGAAGCACTGGCGCCTCCTGCGCCACCTCCTCCCCGGATTCGAGAGTTACGCAACCCCGCAAAGGTAAAGATGAGATCTGCCTGTCCGCGGGTTCACATTTGTTCGATCCGACTGCCGGCAATGATATCTATCTGTGGAAATTGCGTTTCCGCTGCGCCCCAATCGTTTCCTTACACTTATTAACTGCGGGAGTATGGACTTGTGGTACGTGGCATGACACCGGAATGTGTGCAAGATTGAAAGTGTCTTCTTGTGTTATGATATGTTTAACTATCTAAATTATTATTTGATATGTGTGAAATATGGCTAGTCCTCTTATTGAGTATCTGATACATACTCATTCTTGAATGCTTGTTCACTGTCTATTGATAATAAATTACATGAATCGTCATGCAACTTGTAGCAACCTGTTATTTTATAAATAAATAAATAAATAGAAATATTAAAGAAATATATTTAATTAAAACCCAATAGACAAAAATAAGTAATGAGCTTATTAATGGTTCATGTAAAAGTTATTGGTCCAAAATAGGGTTTTTAAAGATCGAATAAAAGAATGTACCATAAAATTCGTAACTCCATTGTTCCTAATTTAAACGGGCCAGTAAATCTCTAATATGACTCATATACATCTGAAAAAGACTCCTAACCCCACCCTAAGTTGCTAGCCATTAATTAGAGTCCCATCCTAACCCAATTTGGAGGATTACTACTAGGAAGACTAGATAAACATAGAAATTCATAGTTAAATGGAAGTTAGAGTTGTGATAGGACTTAACAATGCTAGATACATAAATACACCCCCAACCCTTCATGGCCGACCCACTTCTTGGATGTGGAGAAGAGGCCATAGGAGGAGGATCTCGTGGGGAGAAGGCTACTAGAAGATCTACAAGCATGTTCTTCTCGTTCTTAACCCTAGAAGTTTACATCGTCCAAAGGTAGGGAATCTCATAAGAAAAATTATATTAATCTCATATGTAGTTTGTTCTTGATCTCAGGAACAAAAGCTCTCTCTTTTCCCCAATTTATATTGTCCCTATCTTGTCAATTTCATGTCTGAAGTTCTGTTAAGAACATGTACCCGACCCATCAAGTTCATCTTAAATCCCCGATAGGTCGCATTCTCAACCGCGTCATGATAGGCATCGCGTCGTGTTATTAACACGATGGGAGCCTGCGTCGCGTTCTTCCCGACTATTCCAGTAGCTCTGTCGCATTCCTTTAAAGACTTTGTCATGATCTCAACAGACCCTATCGCGTTCCTTTAAAGGGTACGTCGCCTTCTGTTATTTTGTACATGAACCCTGTAATTTTCATGATCTTGTTTTGTTACAGTATATATCCTATTAATGCAAAAAACACAGTAAATGGTTCATTTAATTGTCATCATGTAATCATGCTATTAAAAGGCATACACTTGATCTTTCATATCTATGATTTCTTCGTCACATGTACACACACTTGAAACCATCCAATATGACTTGACATGGTATTAGAATACACCATAATATATCTGGTAATTTTCTCCAATAATTTGCATTTTACCCTATTTATATAATAGACTTATCTTTGTTTCTCTCGTTATTTTGGAACACCGTTATCGACGCTCTAGTATTCTAGAATTCCTCTAGAATGTCGAGCAACTTGTTTCCTATGCACACTCTTCTTGACTTAGGCAAACTCTCCATTGGATATTCCTTCTGCCGGACTAGTGAATCCTTATTTAAGGCCTCCATAAGTCTCCTCTGTCCATGGATTCCACATGGTCGATGAGCGGGTTGTACCATCAATACCTATAATACCCTTAGGGATTAGTATGATTCAAATGGCGTTAGATTTGCTCTCTTGTCTTGAGATCACGCCCGACCTCTAGACTGTGTTCGTAACACGACTAGTGGGCGGTTAGTGAATTCTACCTGACTGCCAGCACCTATCTTGTGTGATGTGCAACTGTTACTTGATTTGGTTTATCACTTGTTTATCGCTATTTTATATGCATTAACCTTTAGATCTCGTCTATGCTCAATTTGCTCATCTATTCACGTTTTCTCTACACTCTCGTCTATTCATCAATTACTATCATCTATTCTTAGTACTATCTATGGCTATTTGACTGATTGTCTAAAGATAAACAACATGACTAATGCTTGGCAATATAAGGGTCCGGTCTGGTCCTGGGAGGTGTGCCCAAAAGTGCTATTAGCTCACGGGAGTTAATTGACCAGAGTGTTTGGCATTACACTCAAGTGCTATCTATCTTGACTATCTAATGATAATCAAAGTGCTATACTATACTCGACTCTTTGTGCTATGTGCTATCATGAAACTATACAGTGCTATTTGTGCTATGGCTGTCCTGCTCTTTGTGCTATACTTGGTACTTGTGCTATTTAAACCATGTTATTGTGCTATTACTTGCTTGACATTACTTGACTCTCTATCTATCATTAGTTATTCTGCTCTTAATACATTAATCATTTAAAGCATGTCTGACCATGAGATTTAAGTCCTACTGGCCGTTATCGTTCACCTTGCATTATTTGATATGATTAACGTAGGTGAGACTGAGAAAGATCATGACACTCACGAGGATGGGGATGACAAGGAGTGATTCAAGAGTGCCCTGGTGTACTACCGTCATAATAGAGTCTTAGTTTAGTTTCTTTCTTTTCATTCAATGTAATGATGTCAATTGGGCCCTATGTAATGGCTCTGAATTAGTGGTTGTAATGGACATTAGTGGAATTATCAATAAAATATATTTGATTTAGTATTATTCAATTGTCCAATGGTTTGATGTCTACTATGCGCTCTATACTCACTTACTTGCAACTACCTCACGTTTCGATATTCTGCGTCAGGGCGTGACACAACTCGTTGAGCAACTACTCTTACTCCTATCATACGACTCCTCTTTACTGTCATGCATATGTTGTTATCCCATTATTGTAGAAATTATGTCTGTTAAACTGTTAATCACTTAAATCATTGCCTGCACATCGAGATATAAATCCTACTAGGCGATTGCGCTCATACATGCTTTCACTAACATTTTCAAGTAGCGAAGGTGAAAGGAATAAGCTTAAGGATGGGACATGTGTGTCGAATGTGGAGTACACTTAGAGAGTCATTCATAATTCTAGTTAGTTAATGAAAGGATAGTCATTATTGTAATTTTTACTTTTCTTTTGAATGATAGAAAGATAGTAGTAGAAAATGTTCTTTTTATTTAGACATTGGGGATTGTAATATTCTATAATAATGAGTAAAGGATGAGATTTTGATTATTTAATTATGGGACCCACTTGTATTAGTCATTTGTCTATGGCTTCTGAATGCTTACTTGTCGCGTCTCACGATTTATCCTGCTAATAAAATCGGGGGCATGAGATGGTGTCAGGTGAACTGGTGAACTGTAGACCATGGCCTAGGTATCCCTTTAGGTAGGGAAGGACTCTATAAGCCCCTCTCGATGTCTCCCCTGTGGATCATGCATATACTGACTGATCACACTAACTATATATGCTATATTAGGCCATGTATGTGACAAATAGATGATAGATCGGGATGGAGCTTTAGATGTCCTGGAGGGGGGGGGGGGGGAATAGGGCTTCTTGCACTTTAAATTTTTTTCTGAAAACAAATAACACTAGATAGTAATGTTAGTACTTAGTGTAGTGTGCATGTGAAACAAGTGCAAAGCTTTGTGGAATCAATCACACAAAGTGCACAAAGATTTATCCTAGTTTGGCCCTTCCAAATGGAAGTCCTACATCGAGTCCCCAAGAACCCCTTGGGATTTCACTAAATTGTCAAGAACACTTGGCCTTCTCTCAACCTGAGAGGTAGTACAACCCACTTGCTCCCAAGCAAGTCTTCCTTTCACAAAAGGGTATAACAACCACCTACAACCGTAGGTCTTCCCTTCCTAGAGGGGCACTATAGGGAACAAACCCCTACTGGTTTCCTAAACAAAAAAAACACAATGTGTATGCTCACACAAATGAGCAAACAAGGAAGATCAGAAAGAGATACAAGTATGAATGGAATTTCTAACTCTTTCAGACTCTAAGAGGGTGGACTGAAAAGAAAATCCACAATAGCAAAAATCCAACCGAAGAGAAAGACTTATGAATGCAAGAGAGCTTGGAAATCGAAGCTTGAAGCAGGCTCTCTTCAAATCTTGAGCTCTTCTCTCTTCTGTATGTGTATATGTTGTCTATGTGTATTGCAATAATAATTGGATTCTTTGAAATTCAAACTTCTGCTATATCTAGTCTTAAAAATTTTCCCATTTGAAAGCAACCGTTTAAAAATAGCCGTTTGAATTTGAATGTTGGGTCTTGAGACTTGGAGACTGCTGAGACCAGATCATCAAAGAGCTATTCTTCTATCTTTTGAATCTTAATGGCTTCAGGCTATAGAAATAGTTGTATGGCTCTTCTTCAGACAGTTCTTCCTGATTTTCTACAATCACCATACCAAGTCTTTTCCTTTTCTCGGGGTTAGTCTTGTGATATATAAAATAATATAACAAGGTAAGAGACAAATAGTTTCTAATACATATGTATTAGTTCCTGACAGACAGATAGTCTGTCCTTTGAGCAGTACAGGGTTAGGTGAGCATTCAAGAGGAATGGGACACCTGCTTGGAGCACAGCATAGCTTCAAAAAGCTTTTCCTTAAAATATGTAAACTAGATATTCTGAAGCATGCTACCACATCTTTGTAAGACACGTAGAAAAGAATAGACTATAAGACTTATCTTCAGAAATGTTATGAGGCATAAAATAAAAGAATAGAGAAGTACAAAGCACATTAGATAAAATATCGTACAGATAGCAAAGAGAATGCCATAGTGTACATCAGGTGTTCATATGTACATCATTAAATAATTCATAAGAATTAAAATATTAAACGCACTAATAATATATTAATAGTTTTGCAAAAATAATAATAGATACTTAAATACATCTAAGTGTAGTTGATCACAGAAGTTGATATTATACTTCAACTTTCAAAGAGTCGGAGTACTACTATAGTAGTAAACATGCTTCGACTTTCGAGAAGTCGAAGTGAGAAACAATCAATACACAAGACAAATGATATAATCAATCGATAAGAACAATCAATATGAAATAATACAATTGATACATACAGTCGATATGAGCAATCGATATGAAGCATAGGCATTTGATGTATATAAAGAAATCGATGTGAAACTTCGACAATAGACTTCGACTGTAGAGAAGTTGGTATAGAATCAACATCAATCGATATATGTATATCAGCAATCGATATCAGACTACGACTCATTAAGAGTCGGAGTGAGTCTTTGGTTTGTTCAACAATTGATATCTAACTTCGACTGTTTGAAAGTCAAAGTGTGCCCAGTGGACTTCGACTTTTGAGAGTCAGAGTAACGCCAGTTCTTCAACAATCGATAGCCCACTTCGATTTCTCAAGAGTTGTAGTGGTACCAGTTTGTTCAGCAATCGGTACAACACTTTGACTTCTTAGGAGTCGAAGTTAGTATGATATATATGTATGTATACATTGTGTACTTAGAAAATTTTATAATGATAGTTGACAGTGTGTCGACACTTGGCTTAGTGTGTCGACACCAATAGACTGTAAAGATTATATGGTAAATACATGTATGCCTTTTACAACACATTAATCTTCATACAAACTATGGTGTGGTATAATTAAATAAATTTTTTAGAAAATAATAAAAAGATTTTGTCATTAGCAAAAACAATGATCAAGCATTTGTAGAGATAAATGCCAACAATTCTTTTAAATATAAATCAACCATTTGTAAAAGATGATTGTTCAACAATTCTCCCCTTTTTGTTAATGACAAAAAAAATATTTTTATAGATAGTGTAACAAATTTTAATAATCATTTTATTTTGTTTGTTGTTTGCCTATCTTTTCTATTCTCCCCTTTGTGGCATGAACAGAAAGGAAATAAGACATCGAATGAGAAAGAGATGAGAGAAAAAAAAAGTATATATGAATAATTGAAAAGCATTTGTACAAACTTCAAGAAGATTGAGGGAGATAGAGAGAAGGTGGGACTTGATCAAAGAAGGGTTGAAGAAGATCCTACAACTTCTTCTCATTTTTAGGGAATACATGAATAAAGATAGAACTATCTAACTTATAAGAAGGCCCTACTACATGAATTTTCCTAAAGGACTTAAGGTGCCTACGATGATACCAAAGAAGTTTTCTGTGAAAGACATCACCAATCAAGGATTGCCTAAGTGGAATGAATTTCCTACTGGCAGCCTTATGCAAAAACTCATGAACTATGATATTTCACTAAAGACCTTGAGATTGGGCTGCAGCCTTGGCCTTGTAATATATGTTGTATATCTCTGTCCATTTCAGAGAGACAGACTTCCAAAGGGTATCATAACTCTTGGTTAAATAGGAAAATGGAGATAATCTGCTTTCTGTACTATTTGGCTTCTTCAGGATAATACACTGCCACTGCTCTTTGACAGTCTCTCAAACTCGACAAAGCTGTGCTGAAAATCTTTAAGATATACTGAATTCTTGTGGGCATGCATTAGGACAAATCAATGAAATGATAGCTTGATGTTGTACTTGATCTTGAACCTGACTGCTCACTTGATGTGCATGTTGAAGACTACTTGAGCAAAAAAATTTCTGGAGGAGATAGCACCTATCAGGTTGGGGTATAGTCCTAAGGGCAATCCAATGGTCATGTATGGAGTGATAGCCTTTGCCCTTTAGGTAACATGGCCCATTGACCCCTATTGACATCGGCTAGATTTAGCCTAAATTTGCCTTCATTAATTTCTTCAATCTGCTAAAACTAGCTTGTTGTTCTTTTATGAAATCTCCAAAAAGATCAAAGAATCTTAGATCTAAATGAAAGGAAACATTCAAAAATCTATTCTTAGATCTAGCTTCACTGTACTTTGCTGATTCTCCAAGGTAAAGTGTAAGTCCCGGCCCTCTTGGGCCCTTAGCCATGTCCTCAGGTCGCGATAAGCACCCTGGTCGCGATAAGGTCACGCCAGGGGAGCCCGTCGCGACATGGTTATGTGGTGACACACTTGGCCATCACGACACAGTCGCGACGGGGGTGGGCGTTGCGTTCTTATCGTGGCGTCTGGAGGCATCGCGATTGCTTGTCTGATAGACTTGACTGTTATCCCGTCTGTCAGAATGGTCTTGTCGGGTGTCGGGCGCGTACAACGTTGACGCGACCTGTCAAGCCGTCGCATTCTAGATTCCCGACCTTCGAGGTTTGACTGCCTTTTGGGGTCGCATCGGGGGTGGTCGTCACGTCATGGTCATGATGCCTAGGGGTGTCGCAACTCAGTCGTTGTCGCACCGGGCCTACCTGTCGCGTCTTGGGGGCCTTCGGTTTAAAACTGAGGCTTCGACCCATTTCCCCCTTTCTTTTTCTTCTTCTTCTTCTTCTTCCTTCTTCTCCCTCTCTCGAGCTCCCTTGCGATTCTTCAATGGTTCTTGGTGCTCGTGGTGCTCGTGTTGAGGTGGTGTCACCCCGCTCGCGCAGGTGGCATGATTGTGGAGCTTGGAGCGAGGAGGAGGTGGCCATTCTGATGTGAAGGCCCCAACGGGTCAGCTCTACTTGTGGAGGTAGGGACCTTGTTCTCCTCTCTCCCTAGCATGCTCCCCTCCCCATTGAGATCATGCTTTTCCCGTGGTTTGGGTTGAGGGAGTGTGAGAACCATGCTCGTGGTTGAGTGAGATTTCCATCGAGCATAGATTCTTGTAAATCTATGTCTGTGGGCTTTTGAGGGTGGTTTGTATGGTTTAATGGCTTTCCTACATGTTTAGCATGCTCCCCTCCCCCTGTGGTGTCTTTGTAATCAGATTTTGGGGTGGTCTCTGAGAGGTCTGCACCGGAACCCCCCTCGGCTGAAGACGCGACCGCTATAGAGGTCACGATGATGTTGCGACTGGCATGGCCACCGCGACATCATCGTGACACTCTTGTGCATCGCGACAAGGCCGCGACAGTGTCGGGATAGGGTAGGGCGTCGCGACATGGTCGCGACTACAGCAGAGACAGGTTAAGGTCTTGCGAAGTTCTGTGTTTTTTTTGTGGAGTCTTCGTCGTTTCTGCTTCTTACAGTACCCATGGCACTAGTGCAAGCTCTCTAGTATGGTCCTACACTAGTCGTTTGCCCGGTGCTCGGCACTTGAGGTGTCACGCCCTGATATTTAGCAGCGGAATAAATACCGGGAGATGTGAACGATATAATAGGTGTATCACAATTGAGTAACGCAGAGTAACAATTACATATAAGCACACATTTCAGACCATAATAATGTCATCAAAGGTACTCTTTATTCCATTTCAATCCACTAGTTACAACCTTACATAAGGAGGACTCACTGAAAAGAGTTCATTATTCAAATGAAAATGTTCTCTAATACATCGACTACTCAAATAACTATTCCTAGACTATCAACTGTCATATGGCGGATGATCATCACTCTTGCCCTGCCCCGTCGAACTCCACTGGTTCCTCATCACTACCTGAAAAGGGCAGGATGATAGGGTGAGCAAACTAGCTCAGTAAGATTTACATCTCAATATTGTGCGGGCACTAATATACGTGGTTAACATTTTAATTAGGCAAGATATGAACATGTATATGATGACAATGCTTGCAATACTAACAGATTGAATAGCAGAGTAGAACAGATATCATTTCAAATTAAATGTCGAGTTGCATATATAATGGACAGATATTTCAAGAGTAGAATCGTATCAAAAGATTGGCCATATTCATACAGATATCATGCGTTCACATGATCAGACGTATCATATCAAATCTTATCATATCATATCAAATCAAACTTATCATATCAAACAAAGGCACAATTTTCACAACTCTTGCATATAGTATCAGTGCCATGCCACGCACCACAAGTCCATACTCCCGCGGTTATAAGTATGTTGGGGCGCTCCTCCCCAGGACCAGACGGGCCCCTATTGCACAGGTATTGGTCAAATGGACCGAAGTCCCATATTGTAGCGAACAAACATATTCATATTATGGCCACAGAGTTTCAATGACAAGCTCATAGTAAAGGAACATGATCATTCATAGAGTCAAGGTATGACAAATAGCTCAAGAGAACAAAGCAGTATAACGATGTATCTTATGTTTCATAATTCATTAATGTATTGACATGAGGATGACTAACGACAGAGCGTATGTAGAACATGTGCTCTCTATCTCCAGGGTACTTCATGGTACAACCAGCTCGGCCTCTATGTGGAAATCCATAGAGAACGGAGACTTACGGAGGTCTTAAGGAAAAGATCGCTGGCCTTGCCAATTCAGAATGACCGAAAGAGAGCTTTCAATTCCCCAAGGAGGGTGTGCCTATTCGTGCAAATGTGTAAGTGACGAGTCATGGACCTTTCCTAGCATGTATGCATATGGACGATAATCAATTGAACATCGGAAAACATGTAATTATTGAAACTCATATACAAATCATGATATTAACTTTACTAACAAGTCCATACTAACATGTATTCATCCATATATTCACATCATATTCTTATCATATCAATTGACAATAGGGAAGATCACAAGATAATCCAATGAACATAAGGACAATCACAATTACACATTAGAATCATATTCATATCATTACCACTTTTCAATGGATTGATTTCTTTTAGGTCCATGCATACTATATAACATCATGCACATGCCAGTAGACATCATGTAATGATTAGACATAAGATATGCAATTTTTTTGCAAGGGTAGTGTCGACACACCTCTTACTGGTTTCGACACAATGCTTAAAACACAAGGCAAAATATGAAGAAATGGTCAAGTAGTGTCGACACAGGATCAGTAGTGTCGACACTAGACCCAGCTCCCAGAAAACCCAGTCAACAGGTCTGTACAGGGTGTCGACACTGGATCAAATAGTGTCGACACTAGAGACCTTCCCAGAAAACCTTTTGTGCAATCTGGGACAGTGTGTCGACAGTAGATCAAGTAGTGTCGACACTAGAGGCCTTCCCAGAAAACATATAGGTCAAGTGTAACCCGAAAACACATCTCATGCAGTGATTTACTTACCCCATTATAAGTCTCTAAGGATGACATTTAGACAAAACATTCAACACAAAATATGACGAGGACAACTAGTAGGAGAATTTTAATGTTGGGGTTTTGATCTAATTCGGTCTTGAATCCCGAGAAATATATGAAGAACATAAAGTTATGTGCAGCTCAAAATCGCAGTATCATGCAGTGACTCTCTTTCCATGCTCATAACTCTCTAACAAAAGACTTTTAGACACAATGTCCAACATAAAAGATGATCGTGACTACAAGTAGAAGAATTGATGAAGAAGTTTAGTCTAATTCGGTATCAAATTGTGTGCATAATAAGAAAGAACGGGAAAAGCCCTAACTGTGCTAGACTTAGGGACAACTACGAATACACAATGTATACTCCATGAAAATTAGTCAAACCAAGTGAAAATGAACCTAGACTCGAAGAACTACATGATGGTGTTGTTTTCTTTAATCTTGGCCAAGAACACCTACCTTTGAATGCTAATAACTCTCTGCAGATTTCTGGGTGATGCAGAGCGAGGTTGAGGAAGACCACATTTTCCCCAGCCGTTCTTCACACCTCCAGCGCTCCAAACTTGCTGCTCACGACCCCAACTTGTTGCTAACCTTCCCTAAATGTTTTGTGAGGAGTTCTTATAGTGTTAGGGTTCTAATTCATGTCCTAATGGAACTAGAAAAGGGGGCTGCGAATTATGCTTCCTACTTTCCAAAATCTGGGATTCTCTTACCCAAAGGAGGTAGCAAAGGTTTAGGAAACCACCTCTTAGGGTTGGGTCCAGTTTTGGCTACCCTACATGACTAATCACCCTAATTTTAACCCTAAATTGCCCTCCCTAATTATGCATAATTACATACACGAATTTCTGGGTATTTTCTTGTCCCAATTTTTATCCTGGGCAAATGTGCTCCATTGGCCCAATCTTGTTAATGGGTTATTAATACATAATGTTGTAAGTCTCTCCAACATGTTTATTTAATTTATGGTTTGGTTATTTTCGGTGTTAATAATTTTCCGACTTAGTTTCTTAATTCGGGTAACTTGGTCACATGTGACATATACTCGGCAATCAGGTTTTCTGTTGCACGAATTCCTTCGTGGAACGCTTAGGGATAATATTTAGGGTTGGTGTTTATAATTTTTACGGAATTTTCTGATGTGTTTTCTCATGTACGATAGTGGTACGTAAGTTCTATTATTCCGATAATACAGAAGTTATTTATTTACTAATTTCATACTTGAATTTGTTCATGGGTCATATGTGTCCATGATCTGATTTCTTTTATAGACTATCCCCACATATTGTTTGGAGTCCACCATAAATTTCTCATTTAGTTTATGATCTCATTTTATACACCTAATAATGGGTTGTCCAACTTATTTCCTGATTACGATAAGAAGTCACACTAACTCTTAAATATATCCCAAATGACTTTTATTGACCCAAGATTTTTGATGGATCATTAGAGGATATTATTGAAGTCCATCTATGATTTTTATTTAATTTTCTGACTCATCTAAGTATGTGTGATAACGATTTCCTGACTTATCCTCTGATTACGATATTCAGTCGCAAAACGTCTTAAACTTAGACCATCCGATTTTCCTTTGCATGAATTTCTTGTGGGCCATTAGGGAGTATTATTTAGAGTTGAACTATGGTTTTATGAAAGGCTAAGACGTCAGTGGACTCTTGAGAGAGTACTCTGGGCGGCGAACGTGCTCGAGTCACGGACTCTGGAGCGGAGGGGAAAACAGTGGTTAGGACAGCAGCATTGAGTCGTTTGTAGAGTTCCCGTGGTTGTTCTGGGGCACCGAGGTCATTTTGGTAGTTCTTACTGGCATAGGCCAGTCAGCCTTTTCTCACTACCTCGCTCTTTGCGGCCCCAGAACTCCTTAGAGAGGCCAAGCGTGGGACAATAGTCCGACCAGACTACGACGGTTACCATTGTGCACCTGTGTTCCTGCATCACTCTGAAGAGACGTGGAGGTTTGGAAAGGCTAAGATGTCAGTGGACGCACCTGACCAGTTGACTAGTGGTAGCGTTTCCATAGCTAGAGTTTCTTGTCCAGGCGGGGTTCCCCTGTCGTGTTTCTAGCCATGTGGTGGTCACACACGAGCAGTCGTACAGAGTGTCTGACCGTGTTGTCCGTACCATTGCTAGTTAGTAGCTTTGCTTCCGCACTTCCGTTCGTAGGTAGAAGATATAACTGTCGTCTTTTAATTAAGTACATAGTTTTGACTACCTATTAGAGCTAGTAGGAGATTGGTAGTCCCTACTGAGCTTCAGTTGTGAAGCTCATCCCTTTCTTTTCCAGGTGAGGACTTCTCAGAAGTGGCAGGGCACGCACCGGGAGGAGGAGACGGGGCGGTAGTTGTGGTCCCCATAGCTAGCAGTGGTCCCCCCTCACAGTGTACGTCACCCTCAGGGTATGCCCCTAAGGGACTTGTTCTTCCCCTGCATTTACTTGTACTAGTTGTGTGGGTTGGGACTGCACCTAGAGCGATACGCAGCGGTTTCGCTCGTCTTCCGGCCTCCACGTGTGTGCTCCTAGTTAGCAAGTGATGTTTACTTTCTTTACATATTCTGTTAGACTTATATTATAGCCCTTCCGGATCCGTGGGTGGCGACTACGAAAATCAGGTCCTCGGCATGGGCCGAGGGCGGGTTCTCGGGGTCGTTATAGTTGGTATCAGAGCGAGAGTCTGACAAGACATGTAGAAGATTTAAACTACAATGGGAAGTCCCAACAATAGTACAAGTACAGTGCTAGCCGCCCGAGTTGGTATTGTTAACCTTGTTGGTTGTGTGCCGTGCAGGATATGGCTCCTTGCAGGTGCAGGCAGGTCAGAGAGCTGGAAGAGCAGCAGGATGAGTCTGATATGCCTGTGTAGGGGCAGGTACAGGAGGAGGTGTCAGCAAAGGAGTCCGTGGCACAGCCTCAGGGAGCAGCGGCAGTAGTAGCTGCAGGAGGGCAGCAGTACCAGTAGGAGTACTAGCCCCCGCCACAGCAGTACGTGGTGGATTGGTTTTCTTTAGCTGAGCAGTTCTTCAGGACCCTGTACCAAGGAGCGTGGTAGCCTGGGCAGCAGTAGGGAAGGTCAGCCTCCCGTACCTCCCCTAGCGTTACCGGAGTAGCAGGCAGATCTAGAGATGGAGCAGCCAGCAGTTCAGCAGCTGTCGGGTACTGGGAGTACCCGGGTTGGTTGTAGGATGACGGCTGTCATGGAGGACGGGACTTCCCTCTTGGAGAGGTTTTGCATCTCCAACCACCGTTGTTCTTCGGTGAGTATGATCCAGACAAGGCAGAGAGTTGGACGCACGTTCGAGACTTTGGAGTGCACCGAGGAGGACTAGGTCAGACTAGCAGTGTATCAGCTCAAGGGCCAGCCCATTAGTGGTGGAGAGTTTAGCGCATACTCACTTCCTAGGGCAGCAGTTGGATCAGATCACCTGGCAGAGGTTTTGTGGTCTTTCACGGCAACTACTTCCCCGACTATGCTCGAAGTGAGAGACGAGACCAGATCCACGAGTTGGTTCAGGGCGATCTCACAGTTACTCAGTACCACAAGAGGTTCGTGCGGTTGTTGAGGCATGTTCCTCATGTTGCCAGCCGTGAGCAGGCTTGTGCAGAGAGGTTCATTGCATGAATGAGGCAAGACTTGAGGTGGGGCGTGACTGCTCACATGTTTGCAACCTTGGGAGAGGTCGTGGCTAAGGACACCACCTTGGAGAGAGAGACCTGGCAGCAGCAGCAGGGAGGAGCGTTCCAAGTCCTCGCCGTACCAACATCCCGCAGGGAGTCGCGGTAGCGTGACTTCTTCTTCTTCAGCTCGGGTAGTTCAGACAGTTCCGAGATGCACTTGATGTTTAGGCAGTTGTCTACTCGCGGGGTGGGACGGAGCCGACAGCAGAAGCGTTAGTCGAGGTTTGCAGAACAGATAATCCAGCAGGGAGCTGAGCAGGGCAGGCAAGAGGTAGTTTGTTACACTTGTGGTTTGCCGGGCCACTTTAGGAGGGATTGCCCGATGGGAAAAGTCCAGCAGCCAGTGCAGTATGCGCAACAGCTACCGCAATACCACTTCCCTCCTCAGTAGTAGGCACCCCGTCAGTAGCAGTAGGGGCAGTACCAGCAGCAGCCTTAGTAGTTTCCACAGTACCAGTAGCCTCAGCAGTTCCAGCCATACTAGTAGTAGCAGCTGTTTCCCCATCACCAGCAACTGTCGCACCAGCAGCAGCCCCAGTAGGCGCCGCAGCGTGGGCATGGTCGTTGTCACACCCGACGCAGAATATCGGAGCGCGAAGGCAGTGTAAGAAAAAGATATAGAGCGAATACTAGACATCAAACCATTGCACATTGAATAATTCTAAAGCAAATCATTCTCATTAATAAATTTTCAAATGTCTAGTTACAACCACTAATATCAGAACCATTCTATAGGGCCTAATTACATTGCAATAAAAGGAAATAACTAACTACAACTCTAAGATAACATAATGACTCGAGGGTACTCCTGGCCTCACTCTTGGTCATTCCCTTCCTCGTGAGTGTATGTGTCATCCTCGGTCTCACCTGAGAACACAACATCAAAACGTAGTGGGTGAGCGATAACGCCAAGTAGGACTTAAATCTCAGGCTCAAGCAGGCTTTAAATAATTAACACATTTAATGGCAGAGTATCTAAAGATAGCAGGTACAAGAGAGTCAAAATATAGCAAGAGATAGCACAACAAGTAACAGGATAGCACAATAGCACGAGATCGAGTATATTTTCAAAAATAGCACAAGTATAGAGTATAACACGAATAGCAGGAAGGCCATAGCACAACTAGCACAAGTATAATAATAGCACGACGAGTATAGCACTTGTTTGTCATTCTAGACATCGAGAGAGTATAGCACGTTTTGTGTTTTGATTGTCATATAGATAGTTGAGATAGATAGCACTTGAGTGTAATGCCAAACACTCTGATCATTTAACTCCCATGGGCACTAGCACTTTCGGGCGCACATCCTAGGACCAGATCAGGCCCTTTATATATGCCAGGCATTGGTTATATTGTATCTTTAGACAATCAGTCAATGGCCAATATAGAGTACCAGAATAGTTAAGAGCACTAGATGAATAGACGACATAGTAGAGAGAACGTGAATAGACGAGCGAGTAGAGTATAGATGAGAGCTAAGGGTACATCACGTAAAATAACGAGTAAACAAGCGATAGTAACAATTGCACAACACGCGCACGTCGTATTGGCAGCCAGGTGGAATGCATCACGATCTTCCCGCTGGCCATGTTATGCACAAGTCCAAAGGTCCGACGTGATTCAAGGTAAGAGCGAACTTCTAATAGCCGTTTAGATCATATCGATCCTAAAGGTGTAATGGGTGTTAGGATACAACCGCTCGTCGACCATGTGGGAATCCATGATCAGAGGAGACTTACGGAGGCCTTGTGCAAGGGTTCACTAGTCCGGCGAAAGGAATATCCGACGGAGAGTTCACCACAAGCCAAGTAAAGTGTGTATATAAAAACAGGTGCTCGATGTTCTAGAGGAATTCTAGAACAGTGGAGCAATCGATATCGGTATATAAACAACGCAAGAAACAAATACAAGTCCTTTAAAATAGGGCAATTAATATACATTATTACAATAAATTACCAAATACATTATGGGATTTTTTATGCAGATTTCAGCCATATATGGATGGTTCATGTGTGTGCATGTGTAAGAGAAATCATAGATAGAAAAGAAGTCGTGAATATGTATTTTAAAGCATTCAATATAGCTCCATTTTAAAATAGGTGTTTTTACTGCGTGTATGACTATTAAAAGTGAGAGCAATAAATTTTATGGGTTTTCATCAAAAATCTTATGAACGCGACGTAGGCCAGTAAGGGTCGCGACAGGGTCAGGGCAGATCGCGACAAGGCCTAAAAAGGTCGCGACAGGGCTGCCAGGACAGAAGGCCATAACGCGACGTAGGGTACTGTCGCATCAGAACGTGGCAAGGAAAGTGTCGCGACGAGATTGAGAATGCGACTATCGGGCCGTGGCGTTCTTAGGTCTATGGCCTGAGTCCGACAGAGTTCTGCTCTGTCTTGGATTGCGGTCAAGAAATATCAAATTTTGATATATGGTCATTTAGAAAATCATAAATAATTGTATACATGATGAAAAATCATGAAACCAGTGGAAAATGAAACTAGACATGCGAGAGTACTTCCAGTAAATAGGAATTAGATAGAGAGCATGGTTTGAACATGGTTTGAGCATGAACATAATGAGTAACATAGAACATGATATAGAGAGCAAGATTGATTTAATTCGAGCAACATGCTCATCAAAATTAGGTCTTCAGGGGAAAAAGATCCCTAACAACATGAAGTGTCTATAGTAAAAACTTGTAGCATCGGATCAAGTGTACATGGAGATATGATTCAAACATGATGACTCGGAGTTATCATGTTTGCAGAACTTCTAAAATCAAGAACAAAAGATTAGCTCGATGAAAAATTATGAAACAAGAGGGCTTTTGTTGCTGGTGATTGGAGCTACCTAGATGGATGGATTTGATTTAGTTTTGCTGTGAGAATGCCTACTTTGACTCCATTGTCATCTAGGGTTAAAATCTCCAATAATGAGGAAGAAGCTCAAGAACTCTTCTCCCCACGAGATCCTCTCCTCCTTGGCCTCTTCTCCACGTCCAACAACCTTTGGCAATGAGCTAGGGTCGGCCAAGAGGGTTTAAGAGATGTATTTATGCATGTATGGTTTCCTATTCCTACTCTATTCTAATTGCTCTTAATTACGAGATTTCCTAACTCCAACTTTCCTTTCTGCTTTCCAACCTCTATTTAGGTTAGGATGGGATCTAAATTCGTGCTAAATCATAAGGGTAGGCTTAGGAATCCAATTCCAACACTTATTGCCTCTTTTAATGCTTAAAGAGTCCTTTTCTATTTAGGAGATATTAAGACTCCGAATTTAGGGTATTTTCTTTTTATTTACTATTTATAAATTCATATTTTGACCCAATAAGTTCTAGAGGATCCATTAAGCAAAATCCATTATCTTTTCATTTAATGGGTTTTATTTAATGCTCTTTTCATTGAATATCCCTTTAGCTGAGTTTTTAATTTATTATAAATTTTTATTTTTCTAAAAATTCAGGTTGCTACAGTCGTGGTCGGTGATGGCTCTTACTCAGGAGCAGGTCGTGGCGTCGAACCTGGTTATAGGTACCGCTGATCCTTAGTAAGTAGCTCATGTTTTGATTCATCCCAGTGCATCTCTTTGTTTTGCTTCCGAGGAGTTTTACTAGTCTCTGGTCATCACACAACTGAGAGGCAGTGTGATGTGATGGTCGATCTCCCTTCCGGTGATTACATGCGTTCTTTCGGTTACCTGGAGGGTGTCACAGTGAGGTCCAGGGACACATTACTGGCCAAGTTGTACACATTGCAGCTTCGTGACATTGACGTTATCCTGGGCATACACTGGTTGGAGGCTCACCAGCTGTGGTGGATTGTCAGTGAAGACCGTTCGGTTTGAGATACCGGGAGTGCCTGTTCTCTGCTTCCGAGGTATCCAGTCTACTTGTCGACCTTCTATTTATTTTCTGTAGAGCTCGTCATTTGATCTGTGATGGCTGTGTAGCATACCTTATTTCTGTTTTGTTCTTCTGAGGTAGTAGGTCGTCGGTTTCTAATGTGCCTGTTGTTTGTGAGTTCTCTGATATTTTTTCGGAGGATTTACCTGGTTACCGCCTGAGCGGGTGTAACGACCCTCCTTATACTGGTACGATTATACCAATCCAGTCGGTACAAAGAATGTCGTCACAGTGGGACATGTACCCAACACTTAACACTAGATTGAGATGTACACAAATATCACAAGATTACAGCAGAATAAATAAATAATCTCATTCTCATTTATCATCATCATCCAATATCCACAGTCTAGATATCAATAAAAGAAATGCAAGTGTTTACATTATTACAACTTCAAAATAAAGTACATTGTCCAAATGAATTACAGACTTTTATTGATTACGTACTATGAAAGAAAAGAAACAACGTAGAAGTCTCCACAAAAGTAGCTACTCCTCCCACTCGGAGTCAGTCCTCACTAAGTCCTCCTCAGAAGTGGAGACACTTGTCACACCTATACGCCGAAGCAAGAATGAGTCTAAAGAGACCAAGCAAGCAATCTAAGAACAACACCCTTACACATATCATATACACATGCTAGTCTTTTAAGCATTTAAGAATAAACACGGTACATGCTTCATGTTACTTAACAACTAAATATAAAACCTATAGCATGTTGTCTACACATTCTATTCAACATGATTCAAAGATTTAAATCTTATTTCAATCAATTTACAATTATACATAATTAAAGCATGGAATTATGTACAAAGTAAATAGCATTCCAAGCATGAAATCTAATCTTTTTCTCATGCATTTATCATGCTTATACACACATTTTGCTTGATGTTTTGACATGAATTAAACACAATCACATGGATTTACATTTATTCACATGCTATCTCATCATTTAACAATTCCACATGCTCATCTTTCACATTGCACATTTCACATGTTCACATACACATATTCACATTTTTACACTTAGTTGTCATGACACATAGTCCAACCATCACTAGAAGGACAAACATCACTTACACATACCCATCACCTAGGCAAAATAGTGACGAATCTTGGTTAACTGCGCAGAATCGGGAGAAGCACTCTCACCTAACCAGTGGTACTTGTCCACCTCCAGGATTTTATCCTAATGCCCATATGATATCACACATATTGAACCTTCCCGTAGGGACTTTACTACAGTATGGTTCCACAGCCCTCTATGGTAGCAGTGTCACTAACGGCACAATTTACACATTGTATAATATCACATTGTCACATTACCACATGCACTTTTAACATATTACATACACTTTAAGTAACTACACGTGCTTCAGTTTATCCATAGAATGTTACTGTTCATAGTGTTAATCAGATCATAATACCATCCTAATCATGCTGCTAACCACTGAATATACATAATCAAACTTAACATGCTCAATATGGTCATTCTCCCCTATTAATTTATAATAGTACCTACTGTATCAAAACAATGCAATTTTTTATCACAGGTTCTAACAGATAACATTTCATATACTCAATTTTTCAAATTTTGCGGATATGCAACACGATTATAACAATTTAACAAAAATTTTGGCATATTTATCACTTAATTCACTTAAGTAGGTTTCACAGTAAAACAGTCATACTCAATAGTGTCAACACCTAAAGACAGTCGTCATATGATCGTTAGAACATTTTTGAAACATAATACATCATGAATCTAATTAATCAGGAATTACCAAGATCAAATCATGCTCATTATCCCATTACAGAAATTCCAATAAATAATACAATTTTAAAAAATGTGACCCATCCTCATGGCATGATCTACTGACTGTACCTGACCATATATAAATTACAGCATGCAATTATACCCAAAAGTCTGGAAATATACCACAGAGATCAAAAACATCAAATCTGTCAAACCTGATGAACATGGCAGCACAAGGGTTGCCGCCAATAGGGGTTAACGGCACAGGATGTTGCCGATAACTCTGGATCTTAACGGCAGTAAGCTGGCCATTAAGTTCTTGTCTTCAAAAACACAGACAGAGCGCACAAATATAAGAGAATAGGGGGTTCTAGGACATGAGAAAATTTCTAATAAATTCCTGAGACCTACTAGACATGGGTAGGGATGAGATCCATAGGTTACTTGCCTCAGAAAAAATTACTAGATTGGACTAATTTGTCAGAGAAGCTCTCCTCGGCCAAGCCAAGAAGACACACAAAACGCCTCCTGAATCTGGTCTTTGAGTTGAGATAGATCGCACGCCGGAGTCAGGGAAGCTTCCTCTATGTTCAGAGCTCCTTCCAGTCGATGTAGATCGCCAGTAGGAACTCTCGATCGCCAGATCAAAGTGCACAAAGATCACTTTTTCACCATAGAAAACCCTAGGTTCTCCTTTGGGCAAAAAGACCTAACTTGGCTGGATCAAGGTGTTTTTATATGGCCAAGGGGTTGGGTACGCATTACATAGGATTTCCTACCGTTGGAGGTGGGTTTCCAAAGTCAGAACCGAAGGAAACACTGCCATTTCCAGATCCGAGACCATACAATTTCTGGCGAAATAGACAGCCACATTCTTTCGTTTACTGGGAGTCAACGTCCATCGATCTGGACGTCGACTCTCCCATAAACATCCACACATGTTGACGTCAATGGCATTTCGGCCAGAAAACAAAATTGCAGCACAACATGCATACACTATATATATATATATATATACACACACACAATATGTAATGTATAACTTAAGCACCATATGTATAATGTAAATAAAACATATATACATAGCTATCAAGCATATACATATATACACATCATGTAACATTATATGTACAAGGACAACATATACATATATATACATAGCTCTATACACAAGTAACTAAACACCATATGACAAAGTCAAAATAATGAATAAAGTTCGAGGGCCTTACACCCTCTCCCCTTAAAAAAACTTCATCCTCGAAGTTAGAATGACACTACTCAAAACAACTGGGGATACTTCTTCATCATAGCATCCTCAAGCTCCCACGTAGCCTCTTCTCGCGAGAAGTTCTGCCATAGCAACTTTACGGATGCAATGCCCTTGTTCATGTGGTGCTGGACCTTCCGGTCAAGAATAGCTACAAGTTGCTCGACATACAACAAATCTGGCTGAATCTCAACTGGCTCGTGACTAATAATATTTGACGGATCTCAAACATACCTCATGTGCATAGATACGTGGAAAACAAGATGAACACTAGCTAACGCTGGGGGTAAAGCTAGCTCATATGCCATGCTGCCTATTTGCCTAAGAATCTCATACAGGCCAATGAATCTAGACTCAACTTGTTATGCCTACCAAACATGACAATGCCTCGGGTAGGTGAAATCTTTAGAAAAACTTGCTGATCCACTTCAAACTCTAAATCCTTCCTTCTATTGTCGGCGTAACTCTTCTGCCTATCCTACACCGCAACAAGCCTCTGCGTAATAAGCTGAATCTTATCCGAAGTCTCCTGCACCAACTCCGGACCTATCAACTGTTTATCACCAGTCTCCTCCCAACATAAAGGAGATTACAAGGCCGCCCATACAATGCCCGAATGGAGCCATACCAATACTGGCATGAAAATTGTTGTTATATGTGAACTCCATAAGAGGTAAATGACGCTCCCAATCACCCTTCCAATCCAACACACACGCTCTCAAAATATCTTCGAGCATCTGGATAGTCCTCTCGGACTGTCCATCTGTCTGTGGATGGAACGCCGAACTAAGCTTCAACTCGGAACCTAAAGTCTCATAAAGACCCTTCCACAACCTCGAAGTAAACCTCGGATCTCGATCTGAAATAATGGACTTCGGCATGCCATGCAACCATACTATGCTACTAACATACAACCTAGCCAAACTCTCCACTGACTGCTTCTTTTTCATAGGCAAGAAATGCGCAGTCTTGGAGAATCGGTCTACAAATACCCAAATTGAGTTATTGCCCCTCGCTGATCTAGGCAAACCCGTCACAAAATCCATAGTGATAGCCTCCCACTTCCATACTGGATCTCCATCTTCTGCATAAGACCAGATGATCGCTGACCCTCGGCCTTCACTTGCAAGCATACTATACACCTGGATACAAAATCCGCTACATCCTTCTTCATGCCAGACCATCAAAAAGATCTCTTCAAATCCTGGGACATCTTAGTGTTACTTGGATGAATAGAGAACCTCGGCCTATGAGCTTCTGCTAGAACATGCTCACGAACATCCACTACATCGGGAACACAAACTCGATGATGAAATCTAATAACACAATCCTCCTCTCGAGCAATTCCGCGCTTTGCCCACCAACTCCTGGAATCTAGGGTCGGCCTTTTGCTGCACAATCACCTCATCTAGGACAGTGGACCAAATGGACAACTGAGCCCAAAAGCCTGACATAATTGTGGCTCTAACTCAGTCATCACACAGCATATCCTTCAACATCTTCCAATTCTGCTAGAGCAAGACCTCTTTTTGCTAAGAGCATCCGCTACAACATTCGCCTTCCCTGGATGATATTGAAGATCGAAGTCGTAGTCCTTAGGTAACTCAATCTCATCTCCTCTGCCACAGGTTCAACTCCTTCTGAGAGAAGAGATGCATCAAACTCTTGTGGTCAGTGAACACCTCAAATCTGACACCATAAAGATAGTGCCTCTAGTTCTTCATTGCATGAACCACTGCCGCAAGCTCCAAATCATGCGTCGGATAGTTACGCTCATGCTCCTTCAATTGGCGAGAAGCATATGCCACTACCCTTCCCTACTGCATCAACACACAGCCATGACCAATCCGAGATGCATCCGAGTAAATGGCAAAACCCTCTACACCACTCGAAAAATCAACACGGGTGCAGAAGTAAGTTTAGCCTTCAACAATTGAAAGCTACTCTTGCAATCCTCGACCATACAAACTTCACACCCTTCCTGGTTAGCTTAGTCAAGGGTGCCGTGATAGACACAAATCCCTCAATGAATCACCGGTAAAGCCAGCTAAACCAAGGAAACTTCGAATCTCTGACGGGGTCCTTGGAATCTCCCAATCTAACATAGCCTGGACCTTCGCCGGATCAACTGCTACTCCAGCGCCTGAGATCACATGCCCAAGGAAATGAACCTCGTGCATCCAAAAGTTACACTTGTTGAACTTTGCATACAGCTTGTGCTCTCGGAGAACTTCCAAAATAACCCTCAAATGATCACGGTGTGTAGCCTCATCTGGAGAATAGACTAGCACATCGTCAATTAATACCACTACGAAACTATCCAAATAAGGTCTAAACACACTTTTCATGAGATCCATGAACGTTGCAGGGGCGTTGGTTAGACCAAATGGAAGCACCAAAAACTCATAATGTCCATAACGACTCCTAAATGCCATCCTGACACATCTTCACTATGAATCCTCAACTAATGATGCCAGACAGACCACAGATCAATCTTAGAAAATACTGATGCATTCTACAACTGATCAAATAAGTCATCAATCCGCGGTACGGGATACCTGTTCTTTACTGTCACCTGGTTGAGCTTCCTATAATCAATGCACAACCTGAGTGAACCATCCTTCTTCTTCACAAATAACACAGGTGCACCCCATGGTGACACTGGGGTGAATAAATCCCTTGTCCAGCAAATCTTGCAATTGCTTCCTTAACTCTGCTACTCCGCAGGTGCCATCCGATATGGAGCCTTTGAGATAGGAGAGGTGCCTGGAAGCAACTCTATAGTAAAATCTATCTCTCTAACAGGTGGCAAACCAGACAAATCATCAGAGAATACATCTGGAAACTCCTGCACTACATCAATCTCCTCAAGGGTCGGTGACTGATCAGCCTTCGGTACTAATACCACGCTGGCAAGAAATGTGTCACATCCCTTATTCACCATGCTCATCGCCTTCATGGCAGAGATCACAAACCTTCCCGCAAAGTTCCTTGGAAATGGATGCGAAAACTCATCCTCACCAGGATTACAAAAAGTAATCTTCTTCCCACGACAATCTACCAAGGCATAGTGCTCCTCTAGCCAATCCAGACCTAGAATTGCATCATAGTCCTTCATCTTTAGCAAAAAGAAGCACCCAACGAAGCCTCGGTCTTCAATGCACACCGGTAAGGACGGAATGCACTCCTAGTCGATACTGTTATGTGGGTGTGTGCACAGATAAAGGGACCTCTAACTCCTCAGCATCTACTCCTGACTCTACAGCTAACTGCCTAGTAAACCTCTTGGAAATGAACGAGTGAGTGGCACCCGTATAAAACAAAACCCGAGCGTGCACACCCATGAAACGAACGTACCTTCCGTGATGTTTTCCACCTGCTCGCATCCTCTCGCGCTAAAGCAAAAACACTCGAGCTTGGGCTCGAAGCCTTCCTGGTCTTCCTGTAGTTGGTGCTACTGCTGCTGCCGTTGCTGGGGCTGGTGTTCCACACTGAACTCCCTGTTGTAATCTAGGACAATCTCTGATCTGATGCTCGCTACTACCTCACTTCTGACCTTCCCCACTAGCTTCCAGCACTCGGTACTGTAATCATGGGATTGCTCCCCAAAAAAAAATTGATGATTATGAAAATAAAAACATGGACCATGATCGCACCAAAGTAGTTGCAAAAGGGTATGACGAAGATTAAGTGCTAACTACCTTGGAAAAAGGAAAAAAAATGCAGAAGGAGAACCTGGCTTGTCAAAGTGACGCTGAAAGAGTCACCTCTTTGTACTTGAACGGGTCTTGTGGTACGTCGCCTTCTGGATTGTGACAAGACTGTCGTCGCCTTCTACTTCAGAGGATGAAGATTGTGGGTTCTTTTTCATCTTGCCCCTACGTCGGCCAAGGGGCAAGAGCCTCATGCTGCTACTGTCTTCTAACACCTGCCAATAATATTAAGATGACAGAAAACCCATTAGATAACTCGTTTATATATAAATATGTCCCAAAAACATGAAAAGAACATGAAGTAATTGGAGGGAACTCACGTGGGGTAGGGTTTTAACCCTTTGGGTGATTAGATTAGGTGTGTGTGGAGTGTTCTAATGCTAATTACGAAGGAAAACAGACCTAAAGATGGATGCATGAAGAGAAAATCAAAGGAAAAGAGGAGAGAGAAAGCATAGACAAGGGAAAAAAACACCTGGGGGCACTTCCTGGTCGTCTGGAAGCTGAGAGCTCTTCTGAGGATTCGTAGCTCTCTAGGAGAGGAAGAAGAAATGCCGGGCCTGCCCTAAAACCGTGCTAATAGAGGGATATATACCTTGTTATTCTACAACGGCTGAGAGGGAAATAATGGGCAAGAGTCTGAATCCTGGTAAGTATGCTTGTGCAAGGGCGGTCAGAACTTGGAAAGGAAGCATTAAAGAAGGTCTCCTCCAATTTGGAAGGATTTGGATGCTTCTAGACGGACTAAAAGTCGGAATATTAAAGAATATCAGAGTCCAAGTCATGCTAGAAAGGGTACGTTGCATGGAAACTAGAACACGACGGGCTTGGTGTCGCTATCAGATAGCGACGCTCGATACATCGCCTTCCATAGAAGGAAAGCATTTTCTGCCGATTTTTTAGGGAATAAAAGTGCCTTTATGAAAGCGACGTATCGGGGTGTCGCCTTCTGAAGAAGAACGCGACAGGGATGTTGTCGCCTTCCAGGACTTTCAACATATGGCCTACAAAGGGTTTGATCTCCTTGCACGGGTATCGGATTGGCGTGCGGCTTGAAGCGCTGAACTCTTGACTTAGAGGCTACGAAGATGGTGATGAAGGCTGATTGATTTGACCAGGAAGACCCACCAGGGAGATAGACTAATGAAAACCACGTCATGATCAGAGAAAGCCAGCTAGGCGATGATGAGCCAACGTGGGGCATCAATGATAGACAAGGAATTTGGCTCGACTTATGGGTCAGAAATGGGTGTCTACAGATTGCCCCTCCTTGATGCCTTCTTTGCAAGCGAGTGGAGTGATAGTGAAGCAGAGATGGCATGAAATGACGATGTAGTGGAATGGAGCGGAATGAGATGAAAGCGTGCATCAAGGTAAAGAGACAACCATTCTGAGCGAATAAGCAGCGAGAATTATCCGGCGTTCTTTAAAACATGGCTGGAACAGAGTGCAAGGATGGTTCAAATTCTGGGACGAATAAAGATCAAAAGAAAAGAAGTGATCAACTTCTTGATCAAGAGGTACCCTGGCTATCTTTAGCGTGCAGGTTTCGTTCATTGGGGATAGTGCTGCCCGGCAGGTTGATTCGACTATGGCTTTGAGCGATTCACAACTAATGAGCGGATCGGAGGGAAAAGAAATGTGATATAATGAATGGGGATGAGAGAATCCTGAATAGAAACCATACTGACAAACTGGACGAGCAACTAGCTTGAAGAAGGCTTTCAAAATCGAATGGAATGAAATCCTTGTCTGAGAAATGAAAATCTGGGTTGAAAATATCATCCCGAAGCTGGCTTTTAACTAATCATGAAGCATGAAGCTCAAAGATCCTAAATGATGCACGCTGGCTAAAAGAAAAGAAATCATAAAATAAAATGCAAAGAAAGGAGAAAATAACAAGTACTCAAGGATAATATTGATAGACAATACGAGCATGGATCAAGACACTTCGCATCCCCGCGTGCGATAGAATCCATCGTCCCCGAGCAATACCATCTAACGTCTATCCAGTGATTAACAATGTGTACCTAGATCATCCTTATTTTTGGTGAAGGAACTCAGATCCGGAAACATACTGAGAACAGCCGGTCCTCGAGATGATATAATAGAGTAAATACCATATAGTAATGCAGAGATTAGGGGTAGAAATACTTACCTGAACTTCCTGACGAGCCATCTTTGATTTTTTTTTTTATTTTCCTGATTTTTAAGGATTCTGAATTTTGTAATTTTTATGAATTTTCAAGATATATAAAACAATAAAGGACAGGATACAACTCAACATGCACTAAAACAATTGAAGAATTAGAT